>VMDO01009674.1:0-68249 GCA_007922755.1 Pedetes capensis
TTTTGTGTGTATAGTAATAAATTATGTCCTTTTACTTTGTAAAATCTTTGCTGATGAACCAGGTAAAGTGATGTGTTTGTGTCTCAGCTTCTAGGAGGCTGAGATAAGATTGTTTGAGTCCAAGACTTGAACACCAACCTGGGCAACATACTGAGACCTCCTTTTTTTTTTTTTTTTTTTTTTTTTTAAAGCTAATACTTATTGTAAGCTAGGGAATGGAAAATACCTACCAAGGTATAGTACCTAGAATGAAATCAGGAACACTGAATTCAGTGAATAAAAAGTATGTACTTAAATGGAAACTACTGCTGCCAAATTTGGAGGTGGCTGGTGATGTGTGGTGCTGTTTCCTCTGTCTCATTAGGAGAATTTTTTTTTTTTTTTTTTTTTTTTTTTTTTTGGTGGTGGTACTGGGTGTTGAACCCAGGGCTTCACGCTTCCATGCTTTGCAAGTGCTGGACCACTGAGCTGCACCCCAGCCCATTTTTTGTTTACTTTTTTGAGACAGGGTCTTGCTAAGTTACGCAGACTGCCTCTGGTCTTCAAACTTGCAATCCTCCTGCCTCTGCCTCCCGAGCCGCTGGGATCTTGAAAATGCCTTTTAGTGTGTCTCCTGTAAATTTTTGAAAGACCTGAGTGTTCTGGATTCCTAAGAGAGGATATTGAGCTGGGGAAAAATTCTGTGTCTTTTCTTATTTGGTCTGTGTCTGTCTGTCCGTCTGTCCATCCTTCCTTCCGTCCTTCCTTCCTTCCTTCTTTCCTTCCTTCTTTCTTTCTCTTTCTGTCTTTTTGAAACAGAAAAATAGTGTGAATTAAGATTACTTTTCTATTGAGAATGTTTTCACAGTAATGTTTTGAAGTATCTGGAAAAATTTTTGGATTTACAGTCACTTAATATTGAGAAAGTCTCTGAGTATGGGCTATTTTTCATTTTAAACAGCAGATTGTCCTATGAGTATTCTAATTGCATTTAACTTTTTTTATTTTTAGTTGGTACAGCATTTACCTCATCTTTATATGTGCCTTCAGTATCCTAGCACTGCAGTGAGGCACATGGCTGCTCGTTGTGTAGGTGTCATGAGCA
Source organism: Pedetes capensis (assembly GCA_007922755.1). NCBI lineage: Eukaryota > Metazoa > Chordata > Mammalia > Rodentia > Pedetidae > Pedetes > Pedetes capensis. The sequence goes on from VMDO01009674.1 coordinate 1,085, forward strand.
AAATAGCTACCATGGAAACAATGAATATTTTTTTGGAGAAGGTACTTCCATGGCTGGGAGCAATTGATGACAATGTCAAACAAGAGGGAGCAATTGAAGCTCTTGCCTGTATCCTTTTTATTTTGAAAAACTATTGAGAAATTTTGACTTAAAAATGACCGAAATAAAGTTGACTTGTTAAAAAATGCACATTAATAATCCTCTTTGTTCCAGAAAGGAAACTACTTTTTAAATTTTAAAGTATTTTATATTTCATTATACATATATTTTATTTAAAAAATTTTTACATAGAAAGTTTAAAGAATTACTACTCTTACGGTAGCTTTTTAATAGGCAAAATGGATATACATTTAAACTCTGTATCTAGTAAGGAATTAGACTTAAATTTTTATTAATATTAATCAGATACTAGATAGGTAGTACCTATGTTATAAACATATATTTCCAAACTTTGTTCATTTCTTGGGTGGAAAATGACCAAAATATACTAGATAACTAGAAATAACACTGACAAGCCCTTTGTTAAGGACATAGCAAGCCATTCTTTAACTCAAGAGTATCTGAAAGCTGTGTGTCAGAGCAAGAAAGATGGATGAAGATTAAGATCAGTTGAAAATGGAATTCTAGAAACTTATACGATTTTCTCTATTAAGAAAATCTTGCTAGTAAAAAACTTCCAGCTTTCCTGAGACAAAAAAACATAACTTAATGTTTTAAATTATGAGTTACATAATGTTTGCAAAAGAGCAGCAATGTGCAAATACTGTTATAATTGCATCATAGTCTTTAAGGGGGATAGGAAGCCTATTACCTCATAGTATAGGTGAAAAACTGAGGAATATTTATAGAAGGTATAGTCTTGGTGTATTAATTTGCTTATGAAAACATCTACTTGGGAACTTTTGAATTTCCTTAATCACTTACTCAGGTGTAATGGAACAACTAGATGTTGGTATTGTGCCATATATTGTCCTTCTAGTTGTTCCTGTGTTGGGAAGAATGAGTGATCAGACAGACAGTGTAAGATTCATGGCTACGCAGTGCTTTGCAACACTAATTAGACTCATGCCACTTGAGGTAAGTTGAAGGTACTGGTTTATTGATTTAATGTTATCTATAACTTCATAATAATTATATTTCCTAAAGAATATCAGTTAAAAAGGAGGACATTCTTTTGAAATAGTATTATAAGCATTAGAAAATCTTGCAGTTGAGAGTATTGACCATCTAAATTTAAAGTAGTAAAGTAGTTTTACTACTTACTTTTAGTTAATCCCATGGTAAAAAAAAAAGGAGGGGGAGTCTACATGGATCATGAGAAACAACTAAATGTGTGGTGTTAGTCACAGTCCTGAAAGTTAAATCCCAAATGCCATCATCTTGAATGTTGAAATCCCAAAACATAAAATCCAAAAATCATAATTCTGAAAGACTAAATTCCAGAATGTTGAAAACCTGGAAGCCAAGATCGTGAAAATTGTAATGCCCATTGTAAAAACCCAGTTATATAAGATGGATAGAAAGCTGAATTCTGGGGAAGGGATTAGTATTTTTAGCTGTAACAATGACAGTTGTATCATGTTGAGTGAGAGGAATACCAAGAATCCTGATTCACCATTATTTTAGGTGCGTCTGTGAGGTTGTTTCCACAGGAGATTAATATCTGAGTCTAGATGGAAGGGAACATCCCCCTCAGGATGGATAGGCACTATCCAGTAGGCCCGGGACCTTTAGAGAACAAATTGAGAAGCTGAATTGATCTCTCTGTGAAAACTAGGACAGAGTTTTCTTTTGCTGTCTTGAACATCAGAATCCAAGCCTCTGAACTCCAGGACTTACACCAGTGGCCCCTGTGTCCTCAGACTTTTGGCCTAGAACTGAAAGTTATACCATTAGCTTCACTGGTTCTGAGGCTTTGGGGCTTGAAAAAAGCCATGCTACCAGCATCTCTGGCTGCAATTTGTTCCCTTGCAAAAAGGGTGTGATAACTTAAGTGTATGTACTAGGCTACTTAAATGTAAAAGGTAAAATTTAAAAGTGGTGCCATGAAATAAGAAAATCACTTAATTGCAATGACCAAGCAATAACCAGACTTTCAAATGGACAACATATACTTAAAAATTTGGTAGACCAAAACCACTCTTCAAATGAAAGTGCAGTATTGTCTCACAAAAGATCACAGAAGTAAAAATATAGGTGAAAAAATGCAAGAAAGTCACCCCTGCCAAATTGATTGTCTACTACTGCTCCTTCATATATAGCACCGTGTTTATTTCAAAAAATGCCCTTTATCAGAGAATTAAAAGAATTTGATGAGGTCAGTAACCTTGTGAACAACAACAAAAAAAGATTTTTACATATTTTAATGGTCTCTTTTTTTAAACACAGGTGCGCGCGCGCGTGCTCTCTCTCTCTCTCTCGCTCTCTCTCTCTCTCTCTCTTTTTTCTCCCTTTATTTGTAAACAGTGGGGCACAAAGTAATACATCATTGGCTTTTTCCATTATGCAACTATTCAAGGTTTATGGAACCCTTTGCATAATATATAGTAAAACTCATGCATATTTGGGTTATATTCCCTATTTTTCCCGTGTACTCATGAAGTTGCATTGTTTACATTGAGATTACCCTCTCCCTCTTTATCCCTCTACATTGATTATCCTCCCACATTCCACAGTCTTTGCTTCCCTTTGCTAGTCCCCTCCCACCTTTCTACTCTTTATATTGTCCCTTCTTCGCTAACTGTGCATTTTTATGTATCAACTTATATATAGGATATTTTCTTCCTTTAGGTAAGATTCAGCTCCCACATATGAGTGAGAACATATGGTATTTCTCTTTTTGAGCTTGTAATACAGGCTTTTAAGTAAAACAAGAAATCAGACACTGGTTCATAAACAAATAATAACTCATTGATGCTGTTGTAGAAATAGAATTGCTTCTAAGTTTCTCAAGGCTAAAGTTTAGATGAAAGGTAAATTTGAGAGGTAGTAATTAAAATTTTAAAAAGTAGATGAAGTCTCTGTCAGAGTGTGGAGCAAGATCAGAAGGCTGATGTGGGAGCATTTTGGAGTACATTCTTAGGGCAGAAAGAGTATATGTGTCCATTACAGGAAATAGAAATGTCTTAAACCAAGAGATAAGGTTGGTTGTAGTGATGCATGCCTGCAGTCCCACCACTCAGGAAGGTGAGGCAGGAGGATCACAATCTTGAGGCCAGCCTGGGCTTCATAGCAAGTTTAACCTTATCTCAAAGAGAAAGAGAAAGAGAGCAGGGGAGTGGGGGGGTTAGCCAGCACGCACTTAGATCTCACCACCAAGCTGTTATTTTGATGGGATTTATGTAATTCAGGAAATAGTTGTATATGCCACTCGTGCTGTAGCATGTATTAGGGTTTTGTTGTTGTTGTTTTCAGGTTCTCGGAGGTTGAACATAGTGCTTCACACATAATTTGCAAGTGTTCCAACACTGGGTTCCAGCCTCAGCCTCATTTTATTTTGAGTCTGGATCTTCCTATGTTACACAGGCTGCTTCTGGTCTCAAACTTGCCATTCTACTGCCTTTCTCTCCCATGTCACTGGCATTAAAGGCATGCATCACCACATCTGGCTTTAGGATTCCATTTTTATGATGTTAAAAAATGAGGCAAACAAAATTGGATGCATACTTAGATGGAAAAGGAATAAAGAAAAGAAAGAAATTACCATAAAAGTTCAGCATTGGCATGGTGACACACACCTGTAATCAAAAGGCTGAGGCAGAAGGACTGTGAATTTGAGGGCAGGCTGGGCTATATAGTGAGTGAACCTGTCTCAAAAAAACACACACAAAAAAACAAAAACAAGAAACCATTCAGGCAAGTGTTACATCTTGGGAAAAGCAGAGGGAGGTTATGATTGTATGGAATCTTCTAGGGCAGGAGTCTCCAACCCCTAGGCCACAGACAGGTACCAGGTCACAGCTATTAGGAACTTCCCACACACACAGCAAGAGGTGAGTGGTGGGCAAGTGAGTGAAGCTTCATCTATATTTACAGCTTCTCCCCATTGCTTGAATAATCCTGAAACTATCTACGTGCTACTACTCCCCTCTCCGTGTCTTCCATGAAACTCGTCCCTGGTGCCAAAGAGATTGGGGACTGCTGTTTTAGGGTGATGGCAGAGCTATTTTTCTTGATCTGATAGAATATGGTTTTATAGTTTATTAAACTATTACTATTATGCATTTGTATGCATATATATTTTATTTCAAAGTAAAAAATATTAACAAGTATGATTTTTAAAAAAATACTAGACCACTGTATCAAAGACCTTGGTGTCATTTCTAGAATTTCCAGATATACAGTATATTAACTATAATCACCTTGCTGTACAGTAGATCTATAGAACTTAGTCATCCTAACTGAAATTTTTTACCCTTTTACCAACATCTCCCCACTTCTCCATTTTCTCCTCCAGCAAGCCCCTGACAACCACCATTCCACCCTGTACTTCTATGCATTCAGCTTTTTTATATTCCATACATAAGTGAGATCATGCAGTATTTGTCTTTTTGTGCCTGGCATGTTTTATTTAGCATGTCATCCAGGTTCATCCATGTCATTGCAAATGATAGGATTTTATTCTTTTTAAAGGCTGAATATCCTGTTATATTTATATACCAGTTTTCTTTATCCATTCATCCACTGATAATTATGTAGGTTGATTCCAAAACTTAATTATTATAAATAATGCTGAGATTAATGTGGGAGTAGCAGATTTCTCTTCAACATACTGATTTCATTTCCTTTAGATATATATCCAGAAGTGAGATTGTGGAGTAATATGATAGTTCTATTTTCTATTTTTAATTTTTGGGGGAATCTCTGTTCTGTTTTCCATAATAATTGTATTAATTTATATTCCTAACAGTGTATGAGGGCTGGGGGTCGCTATGAGTCAGACACAACTTGACAGCACCTACCAACCAAACAACAGTGTATGGGTGTGTGCTTTTTTCTGTATTCTCCTCGACACATTATCTTTTGTATTTTTTTTTTTTTTATTCTTCGGTATTGGGGGTTGAATGTAGAACCTTCCTTGCATATGTTAGGGAAAGTACTCTACCCCTGAGCACCACCCCTATTCTCCTCTTTTTATTTTCAAATAGGGTCTCATTAAGTTGTACAGGCTGCCTCTGCCCTCAAATTTGTGATCCTCCTGCCTCAGCCTCCCTACAAGCATGCGCCATAGTGCCCAACTTCTTTTGTCTTCTTGATAATAGCTATTCTAACAGTGTGAGGTGGTAGGGATCTCATAATAGTTTTAATTTGTATTTGCTTGATGGTTAATGATGTTGAGCTTTTGTTTTTGTTTTTGTTTTTTTCCATATCCCTTTGTGGCATTTGTACATCTTATTTTGAAAAATGTCTGTTTGGGCCCATGGTCCATATTTGCTTATTTTCCTGGTGTCAGGTTGTTTGAGTTCCTTATATATTTTGGGTATTAATCCTTTATTTCTTTATCAGTTTGGTTCGCAAATAATTTTTCTTATTCTATAGGTTGTCTCTTCATTCTGAGGATTCCTTCCTTTAAGTGTGCTATGCTTTGGAAGTGGTGTGTCCCCTGCAAGGGTTCATGTGGTGGAAGCTTAACATCCCCAATCTGGTGATGTTAAGAGGTGTGGTTTAGTGGCAGGTCCTTAGGTCACTGGGGATGCTACCCTCAGGAGGGACTAAGGTAGTTTTCTTTGAATGCTGAGTTAGTTAACAAGAGTGACTCCAATCCCTGAATCACTCTCTGGTTTCCTGCTTTGAAATTCTGCCTTTCACTCTCACACATGGTCCCATTTTTGTGCTGTCATCTGCCATGAGGCTTTCACCAGAGCCAAGCTGGTGCTAGCATTATGCCCTCGAACCTCTCACACTGTGAGCTAAATAAATCTTTTTTTAAAAAATAGTTACTCAGCTTCAGGTAACAAAGAGTGGACCAATACAAAGTCTTTAATCCACGAGGGTGCAGTTTATTTCCTCTGCATGTGGATATCTCATTTGTCTAGCAACATCTATTGAAGAGACTTTTTCTCATTGTGTGTTCTTGGCACCCCTATCAAAGATCAATTAACTGTAAGTGTATGGATTTATTTCTGGGCTCTCTGTTCTATTCCAGTGGTCTATATGTTTGAGTACTGTGGAAATTTTAACAATATTTTTCTTTCTAATCCGTGAACACAGATCTTTCCATTTATTTGTGTCTCCTTCAATTTGTTTTATGGTTTTCCATGTATAGATCTTTTACCTTGGTTAAATTTATTCCTAAGTTTTTTTATGCTGTAGTAAATAGAATTATTTTTCTTGATTTCCTTTTTAAATAGATCATTGTCAGGACTTCTTTACCCTCTTAAAAATTTACCACTCCAAAAAGAACTTTTGTTTATGATATTTTCTATAGTAGAAATTTAAACTGGGAAATTTTTAAAGAAATCTTTTAAGTAACAGTAAGCCTACTATATGTTACCATAATTAGCTTTTTTATGAAAAATAACTTTCCTAAAATAGCAGTGAGGAAAATAATATTGTTTTATATTTTTGCCAGTCTTTTATGTCTGGTCTAATGATAGAGAGCTGAGTTCTCATATTTACTTGGACATATTATCTGTTATATTATTTTGGTTGAGATATATGCAGAAATTTTAGCTTCAGAGAGATAGGTAGTTGGAGAAGAGCAATATTTTGACAGTCCTTTTAAGTAATTATGGACATTTTCTGATGTAACATAAGACAGTTCAGAAAGACAACATTTGTTAAATGTTCTGTGTAGTTTAAGCTCCAAAATCCTTAAAGTTCATTTGTTTATCTTACACTTTTGTTATTTATTTATTTCTCAGTACTGGGAGGTTGAACCCAAGGCCTCATACTTAAATTCTTTGCAAGTGCTATGTCATTGAGCTATACCTCTAGTCCATTTTTTACTTTTTATTTTGAGACAGTGTCTCACTAAGTTACACCAGCTGCCTCTGATCTCAAACCTGTCATCCTCCTGCCTCTACCTCTCGAGTCACTGGGATTATAGACATGAGTCACTGCACCTAGCCTTATCTTACGCTTTTGAATGGATCTTTTATCCATACATGTTTTGTAACATTATACATTGGTAATTTGGAAAATATTAGTTCACCAAGTTTATATACATCTCCTGCAGTCGGGTATGGTGGCACATACCTATAATCTCAATACTTGGGAGGCCAAGGCAGGAGGATTCTGAGTTTGAGGCTAGCCTAGGCCACATAGCAAGCTCCAGGCTAGCCTCTGCTGCATATCAAGACTCTGTCTCAAAAGGAAAAAAAGGGAGGAAAAGAACCTCAGCTATGTTAGTGGACATTCTGTTTTCATGGGCAAAATTTGTCTAAATAGACTAATAATTATTGTGTGATGATTCAAACTTAGCAATTCTAAATCTTCATTTTGAGGGTATGACAAATCAGCCAATAATGAAACATAGGGTTGGATACATTCAGGATGGATCTATGAAAACCACAAAGTTTATCAGGGAAATTCTTGGAGTACTAAAGGCTTTAGATTATATTTTTTTTAAATGATGGCTAGTTCAGGGTACAATTTAAACAATCTCACAATTGCTTTTCCTCAATATATTGTACTTAGACAATGATCAAAAGTGCTTTTTGTCTCACAAAATGTTATAAAGATGTGTACTTAAGGATTGAGATTTAATAACATTTATCATTTTTACTGCCTTATCAAGGACATTCTTAAGTGAACCTGGCGACATTTAAATCGAATTCGATGACTACTAGTACATTTTGGTGCATTGCCTTGATTCTTAGGCACAAGCAGTTTTGCGCACCAGTGAAAAAAACAAATAGTGTCTTCTTTATTATGAAGTAATGGAAAAGGTTTTGAGATTCACTGGAGCATGGCAGGCCGTATTTTGAGATCTAATACCCACAGTCACCAGAACACTAAAAAATTGAGAACTCTAATAACAGCATTTAATTTAAAATGAACTATATACCTTTACGTGCCTTTTTATCAAATAATGCTTTGTATGAGAAAAATTTTAGCTGTGTTCTTTGTTGTTAGGTGCCATCAAGACAGGTCCAACTTATATCGACCCTCATTGGGTTTTCAGTGGCTGATTGTTTTGGGATTGCTTTGGGAGTGAATTGCCACACTCTTCTCATTTTTGTGGTTCTAGGGATCGAAGTAGGGTCCTCAGAGTGTGGAACAGCACTCTACCAACTGAACTAAACCCCACCCAGCCCAGCTTTGTTCTTTAGAATACCCCAAATTTGTTTTCCTGATTCTGATTCAAGCACTTTTGTTGTTGTTAGGTGCTGTCAAGTTGGGTCCAACTCACAGGAGCCTTCGTAGGGTTTTCAATGCCTGATTGTTTCAGGATTGTTTGGGGCGGGGGCTGCTGTGTCCCCCCACAAGCACTTTTAATACCTGTGTAATTCTTCCATTTATGTTTTGGTAGAACCTGAAATTATTTGATATATTTTAGAATAGAAGTATTGTGAGTAAAAAGCCTGGGCTACATAGTGAGTTCATGGCCAGCCTGGGCTACATAGCGAGACCCTGACTCAAATTTTTTAAAAAATGAGTAAATAGTTTTAATACATTTTAAAAAATTATTTTAGGCAGGTATTCCAGACCCTCCAAACATGTCAGAAGAATTAATCCAATTAAAAGCGAAAGAACGACACTTTTTGGAGCAATTATTAGATGGGAAAAAGTTAGAAAATTATAAAATTCCAGTACCAATCAATGCTGAACTAAGAAAATATCAGCAGGTAAGTTTTATACCTAATCTTACAAATAGCCACTTTTCATTTGTACCTTGAAGACTTTTAAAAGTTGATTTAATAAAAAATTTTGTGTTTAGTGTCTTATACCTACTTATTTCTCTTTTGCTTATATAAAAATGTTAGGTCTGTACAAACATGTTTTTTTACAGGAAAAATGTTTTTGATTGTTTCACATTCATAATTGTTCTTTTTCTTCCCAACTTTACAGGATGGTGTGAACTGGTTAGCATTTCTTAATAAATATAAACTACATGGGATTCTGTGTGATGACATGGGTTTAGGAAAAACTTTACAGTCCATTTGCATCCTAGCAGGAGATCATTGTCAGAGGTAATTTGACTGTTATTTTAAAACAAGGTTTCTAAAGCCAGGCATGGTAGCCCAGGCCTATAATCCCAGTGATTTGGGAGGTTGAGGCAAGAGGATCTGAGTTTGAGGCCATAAGCAGCCTACATAACTTAGTAAGACCCTGTCTCAAAATAAAAATACTAAAAATGGGCTAGAAGTGCAGCCCAGTGGTAGAACACTTGCAAAGTATGTGTGAGGCCCTGGATTCAAATCTGCAAAAAATAAAATAAAATAAGGTTTCTGGATTCTGAGAAATATAAACAAACTGGTAAAACTGATTGTGTTTTTCCTTTTATCAAGGGCACAGGAATATGCAAGGTCAAAGTTGGCAGAATGTATGCCACTTCCTTCCCTGGTGGTTTGTCCACCAACATTAACAGGTCACTGGGTGGATGAAGTAGGTAAATTTTGCTCCAGAGAATATCTCAATCCATTGCACTATACTGGACCGCCTACTGAAAGAATAAGGTAAGAACTGTAAAACAAAAGAAAGCAAACATTTAATCTTTTGTTTTAAGTAGTTTGGAAGAATAAAATTTATTAAAAGTGAATTCTAGTTCTTTTGCTTATAACATACAGAAACTTACTCAACTTAAGGAAGGTGTATATTCTTTAGGAAGGTATCAGTGAAGGTCATTAAAATTCAAGGACTTTAATCATCTTACCTTTCTTCAGGCTTCCATAAGTGTTGGAGCAGAGAACCACACCCATTCTGTATGCCCCTTTGGGCACCCTTTTGACCATAGCATCTCCTGGTCCTCCTATTATATTTTTAATCTCTGCCTACTTCCCTAAGAGTTCCCCTTTGTCCTGCTCCTTCTTTCCCCTTCCTCCTTAGAGGGCCTTTTGGTCCATAGTGGCTGTTGTAGCTACCCCCATTACCATGGCAACACTAAAGTTTGTTGTTACTTTATCCACTTGCTCTTAACAAGTACATCGCTAATGTTCCTAACTATGAATTTTAAAGATGGAAGTTCATTGATTTAAAGCTTGGGTAGCCATAGGTTGCTGATTAGCCCATAGATTTGCCTGCCTTTCTGTATTAACAGCTAACATTAGTATTAAATAATGTTACTAAAATTTTTAGTTTCAGTATGAGCACTTGCTAGGCACTATTTTAAGCAGTTCTACATTTATGTAAAGTTGGATATTGTGTATTTGCATAATCATTTTATGAAGTATGCAGTTGTTCTAATTTGTATACAAGGAGTCTAAGGTATGGGGCTTAGATCCAAGATCACTCAGCTAATTAAGTGGACAGAGTGAAGATTTGAACATAAGTACTGTGGGGCTCGTGCCTCCCGGTCCGGCCTGGAAGTTCAGACGGGTGGTGCCGCCGAGCACTCAGATACTAAACACAATTCACTCGGGACCCTCCCGAGAAGGGCGCGGACTCCTGCGGCCCTTGGGACCCCAGAGGAGACAGGAGAAAGGAAAAGCCTCAGGCGCTTTTGCCTTCCAGGGGCAAACACCTGTGTTGGTCGTCTCAGTGGTCACAAGGAGACAGTTCTTGCTTTGTTGGTTATCAGATGGAGAGCGGGTTTTTTTCCTTGTTGATGGTCGTGGCTGGTGAGCATTCTTTCCTCACTGAAGGTCGGGGCAAGAGAACTGGAGAGCCATTTCCTCATTGGTGGCCCTGGGCGAGAGGGAGGCGAAAAAAGGATGGAGCTGCCAGCACAGCTCCTTATATAGCTCGTCCTCGAAATGGCCTGAGCCAGTCAGCTTTCAGTCCAATTGTCCAATCAGGGAAAGGTTTTGTACAAACGTGCAACCAAGTTACTTTCATTTTCCCTAGATTTCTAATTTACAAACCAGATATTCAAAAGCCATTTTCCCAATTTTAGGGTTTTTGCCAATTTCCTCCCAATTTTTCCCTACAAGCACCTCAAAAGCTTACACTCCTGAGCAATTTATTTGTAGTACCTCTTCATTGTTGTTGTTGTTGTTGTTAGGTGCCTTCGAGTCGGTATCCAACTCATAGTGACCCTCTGTACAACAGGGGAAACACTATTGTCAGTGCTTCTCTGCTGCTCATAGGGTTTTCAATGGCAGATTGATTTTTGGGAGGGGGTTGCCAGGTCCTTCTCCCAAGCCTACAGCTTCTGGTGTTCCCATGTGGTCTCCCATCCAGGTGCTAACCAGGCCTGACCCTGCTTATTAGCTTCCGAGATCTGATGGGATCGGATGCCACAGGGCTACTGCTGCAGGCACCTCTTCGTTAGAATTCATTTATTTACAAATGAAGGAATTTAAGCAAACAAGGAAATTCATTAATTCACTAAGTTGAATTTCAGGGGTGGATTCTTGTATCAGGTACATCTAGATTACTCTTCCTTACCAGATATAACTTGTACTTGTTATATTAATCTCTATTGGATTTCAGTCTATAATTGGTGGATAAAATGGCCATGGGCAGTGACAGGCCCACATTCTCCTAGCTTGGCAACTGTAATAAACCGATTTTACCTCTCCCCATCAGGAATATAACAATATTAGAGATGATTAACTGGCCTTGTTTACATCATGCCCCCCAAACCAGCCTCTGTGGGCAGAGGATAAAATATTGTAAATAGCTCATCCTGTTTCTAATGTTTCATCTCTTTGTTCATTATGAGGACATGTGATTGATAATCCCCTTATCTGGACTGGTAAAGGAATAGTGCCCCCAAACAAGAAATGTTGGCAAATAAAACTCAAAAGTTCACCACAGAGTCAGATGCTCATCTCTTCTGATCAGACTGAGTAGGGTAACAGGGCCACATTCATAAGAAGAGTGGCCTTTTAGGTAGTACCCTCATGGGTATAGTGTAAGTGGAAGGGCTTACTTAGTAGGCAGATTAAAGAACCTTACACTACAAAGCTGTAGTTTCGGCATTAAAACTGCATTTAAAACTTTGTATAATCCTTGTTTCCTAATTATTTATTTTTATTTTTTTAACAAAGGTTACAGCATCAAGTAAAAAGGCATAATTTGATAGTGGCTTCATATGATGTTGTGAGGAATGACATAGATTTTTTTAGGTAAGATTTAAAATGACTTTTAGAAAAATTTAATATCAAATTTGAAGACAGTTAATATTTTCGTCCAAGATTTTTCCTATAGTTTCTGACATGCAGTAAATGATGCAAAACTTTCCTGCTTATTCTCTCTTAGAAATATTAAATTTAACTATTGTATTCTTGATGAAGGCCATGTCATAAAAAATGGAAAAACAAAACTGTCAAAAGCAGTAAAACAACTGACTGCTAATTACAGGATTATTCTTTCTGGAACACCAATCCAGGTAATTATTTACTATTCTTCCTATTTTATTTATTTTTTTGGGGGTACTTAGGGGTTGAACCCAATACCTCACGCATGCTTTGCATGTGGTATACCACTGGGCTGTGCCCCCAGTCAATTTTTTATTTTTCATTTTGAGTCAGGGTCTCCTTAAGTTATGCAGGCGGCCTCTGGCCTCAAAATCAGGATCCTCCTGCCTCCACCTCCCAAGTTGCTGGGATTACAGGTGTATGCCACCACACCCAGCTGTTCTTCCTATTTTAAAACAATGATGAAAATTTTGCCATGTAGAAGGTAGGTCTGGCATTTGACAGTGAATTATAAAGAAAAGGGTTTTTGTTTTGTTTTTTTTTGTAGGGATGATAATTTTTCAACAATTATGTTGCTTTTATAATAAAATAGTTCATTTGGTATGTAGCAGTGTCTGAACAAACTAAAACAGGTTTTAAAGGTCAAATTTAAAATGTAATTTTAGGCTGTGTAAATAGAAGCCTTATATCAAAAGTTTGAAAGACTTCAGACTCTACTCCACCCTGGCTATTCTCCTTCTGTAGTCATACATTGCAATCTGAATTTGAAAAGCCAGAACTACTTCAGAGATTGATTGTTATACAGTTCAAGGCCAGTACCCCCACCCCTATTGTCAGGAGGTAACTGAAGGAAAGCAATTGTTCATCTTGGTAAAGGAAGGAAATGAGTGGGTATACAGATGTCTTCACATGCTTTTGAAAGATTCTGTTGTCTCAAAATTGGTTGCAAATATTCATGTCTCACCTGGATAGCTAACTGTGGCATGAAGGCCCCCTTGAACATTCTCTAGTTAGTGGGAATGTAAATACAAGTGACTTCTGAGATCCCTTCCATCTCTAAAACTAGATCGTTCTGTATTACTTTTTCTTTTAAATCTATATTTGGCAATAGGCTTTATTATAAGGGCTAGGGCTCATTAAGTGAGCACCACAGATTTTAATAACCATAAGAAGCAAACACTTTTTTTTTTTTTTTTTTTTTTTGCGGTACTGTGGTCGAACCCAGGGCCTCATGCTTGCATGTTTTGCAAGTGCTGTACCACTGAACTACAGCCCCAGCCTTTTTTTTTTTTTTTTTTTTTTTTTTTTTTTTTTTTTTTTTTTTTTTTTTTTTACTTTTTGAAATAGGGTCTCGCTAAATTACAGAGACTGCCTCTGGTCCCTAGCTTTCCATCCTTCTGCCTCTGCCTCCCGAGTTGCTGGGATTACAGGTGTGTGCCACTGCACCAGGCTCATAAAAAGCAAATTTAATTACAAGCACTTCTAAATTTATCAGAAGTTTTTGTTGGGTTTTATTGTTGCTGCTGCTGCTATTTTGTTTTTTGTGTTAGAGATTCAACCCTGGGCCTCACATGTGAGGCAAGCACTTGAATACTGAATTATACACCCAGGCCAAAGATCCTTTTAAAAAGTATATTTAGCCAGGTGCCATGGCACACACTTGTAATGCCAGTGGCTAAGGAGGTAGAGGCAAGAGGACCGCAAGTTTGAGACCAGAGGCAGTCTGTGTAATTTAGCAACACCCTGTCTCAAAAAAGTGGGGGGAAAAAAAAAAAAAAAAACTGGGCTGGGGGTGCAGCTCAGTGGTACAGCACTTGCAAAGCATGCAAGTGTAAGGTCCTGGGTTCAACTCCCGGTACCACCAAAAAAATAAAAAAGTATATTTAAAAGGAAAAAAGACTTTAAGCTTGAATTATCAAGAGTTGTTTTGCTTTAGTTTAAAGTCATAGTAAACACAAAGCATGGTAGGACACATCTATAATCCCAGCACTCAGAAGGCATGAAGCAGGAGGATCAAGAGTTTGAGGCCATTCTTGGCTATGTACATCCTGTCTGAATATATACCTATATACATATGGAAACATCACAGTAGTTTTAAATAGATTACTGCTTTTACTTGGTTGAGACATCAAAATAATTTTTTTTTTTTTTTTTTTTTGGTCTAATTAAAGACCCTCTTTCAGCTGGGCCTGGTGGTGCATACCTGTAATCCCAGCAACTCAGGAGGCAGAGGCAGGAGGATCTCAAGTTAGAGGCCAGAGGCAGCTTGTGCAACTTAGCAAGACTCTGTCTCAAAAAGTAAAAATGAGTCTGGGAGTGTAGAGCCTGAGTAGGATTAGAAGGGTGTCCATTTAGGAGGGCAGCTCAGCCTAGTGAGCGAGAGCCTGAGCAGGGTGAAGCCTCCTGGGAAGGAAGGTAAAGTAGGGAGGGCACCTTAGGGTCCATATCTGTTAGGGAGGCATCCAAAATGAAAATATGCTGATTTTTTTTTTTTTTCAATTCTCCCATGAAACTTGCAACAGTAGAATTGGGAGAGAACCTTTGCCTCATGTCTCATAAATACGGGGTAGGCTTGACTTTGAAAATGAAACTCTTACACGTTTCATTTGTGGAAGACATGATGATTGTTGGCCAGATTCTTTAAATCTTGTTAATTTGAGTATTCAAGATAAATTAAAAGAAACAGAAACATCGTTTTGTTCTATTTATTACTTCATAGATGCTAGCAATAGTTTTATGGACCACATGTCATTTTGGAGAGTGGCGGAGAGTAGAGAATTTCCGTCCAAAGGGATGATATTTTCTCGAAGGACACTGGATCTGATTTTACACACTAAAAATAGAGACTTATCCCATATACCTAAGAATGTGATGATCTCATATCCATGTCATCATAATGGGCTTTCATTAATGTTCCATTTTTTAAGGGTGAGGAAATAATCCTAGTACAAAAGATAATTGGTGTCCCTTCTTTATATTCAGAACAATGTTTTGGAGCTGTGGTCATTATTTGATTTCCTCATGCCAGGATTTTTGGGCACTGAACGCCAGTTTGCTGCTCGATATGGCAAACCCATATTAGCAAGTAGGGATGCTCGAAGCTCCAGTCGAGAACAAGAAGCAGGTATGAAAGAGATACAATTATAATCTCTATTTTAGTGAATATAATTTATTCCTAACTTTTTTGAAGCCATTTTCTCTTTTATTAACAGGTGTTCTTGCAATGGATGCATTGCACCGCCAAGTCCTGCCATTTCTTTTGAGAAGAATGAAAGAAGATGTTTTGCAGGATCTTCCACCTAAAATTATTCAAGACTATTATTGTACTCTTAGTCCTCTCCAGGTTAGGAATCTGGTGATTGTGATTGTTGGTGGTGTTATTAGCAGAATTGTGGTGGTGGTTTTGTTTTATTTATTGTTTACTATGTAGCCCAGGCTGGCCTTGAACTCACTATCCCCCTGTGTCAGCCTCCCACATGCTTGGATTATAGGAGTATGCCACCATTCCTAGCTGTGGCATAATGTTTTGTATAAGGCATGAGTAAAGTAAAAGTATGAGTAAAGGGGCTTAGCCTTTAGTTTTATCACTGTAATGTAGCTTTGACTTCCCCAGCCTTTAGGAACATTCTATTCCCAATAAATGTAGATAAGACCTGGATGACTGTTTAGATATGTGAATGTCAGTTTAGAAGTATGCATCTTGAATATAGCATTAAAACACAATCTAGTGTCATAGTTGCTTTCTTATATATCTAGTTAATTAAAAAGGTTCCAAAGTTGAATTGATAAGGAAGTAATACAGTAGTCCTCTCTCTTATCCATGAAAGTTACATCCCAAGACCTAGTGCATGACTAAAACCCCTAATAGTACCAAACCATATACATATTATGTTTTGTTATAACCCTTGACTGCTATCATGAGGTCAATATAGACCCCAAAAGTGGAAATAAAGGGTCAGAATTGATACCTAAGTTGTAATTGACATGATTAACAACAGAATAAACCTTAAAAACATTTTTGTGATACCAGAGGGTTGAACCCAGGACCTCATGCATGCTTAAAAACAAATATATTAAATAATAAAAGTTTTGTGGTTTGGTGTCTTTAGTGACCCTGCGATACCAATTATATTACAGAATTTCACAATGTCAATTTAAGGCATTTTTCTACCTGACAAAAACCTCACTGTATGATTTTACTCTTTCCTTATTAAGACAAGAACGTTTACCTTTTCACTTAAAGCACTTTGTCTTCTCTTTGGCATATCCAAATTTCTAGCATTACTGTTCTTGTGCTTTGGGGCCAGTATTGAATAAAATAAGGGTTTCTTGAACCCAGGCAGCCTGGTACTATGACAATTGATCTGATAATGGGGCAGGACTAAGTAATGAGTAGGTAGTATATATAGCATCCTTGACAGAACACAGTGGATGGCACGGATTTCATCACCCAGCATGATGCATGATTTCAAACATATGAATAGTTTACTTTTGGAATTTTCCATTTAATATTTTCAGACCACTGGTAATTGAAACTATGTAAAGTGAAACCTTGGATGGGGGGGGTTACTGTAACTCAGAGTCTGTTAGAGCCAAATATCTGTCTAAGAATGTTTTGTCATCCTTACAACAGCATTGTATGTATTAGTAGTAATCCCCCTATTTGCAAATAAGGAACATAAAGCTCAGAAAATATTTTAGGGCTAAGTAACAAACCTTGGTAAATGGGATCTCATCCCCTTTGAAGTATCAGACATTTTCTGTAAATTTTTTCATCTGCGTAGTTCTGATTTTGTACAGAGATTATCAGGGAAGTTTATTGTGAGCCTTTCTTTGTACTTTTCAAAGGATATAAATGGAAACTGCCCCTTGTCGTAGATCTGACCTCTAAGTCAGAATTTTCTGTTTGAATGTTTACTTTATACTTTCAGTTGATTTGGTATGGTCAAATGAATAAAAAAATCAATAAACATATCCAGAATTTTACGTTTTTCCCCTCCAGTGTATAGACAGCCTATTAGCTAGTATTGATCTATTGAAGTTGGATTTAGTGGGCAAGATACTAGTCTGAAAGTTGAGAGTTCTGGAGGGTTTTTTTGTTGTTGTTGCTGTTTTTTGAGGGTTTTTTGGTTTTGTTTTATTTTTCTATACTTCATCTATCTGGTCCCCTATTCCTTCATTTGTAAAACTTGCATTAATAGTTCTGAAAAGAATATTTTAGGGGTAATGAGATAAAGACTTTTTTATAGTGGGTACATTTTTTTAATGCCCTATAAAAAGATTGTGCTATAACATAGGCATAAAACACATTTAAGTAATTGGAAGGAAAGGAACTCCACTGAGAAGTGACATTTTGCCTTTGTTTAGCTCACAGATTTTTCTTCTGTCTTTTCTATAGCTTTCTAGATTTGATTCCCTTTTGCATTGTTTTAACATCTACAGTGCAGGAACTCAGACCCCACGGAAATAACATTCTTTTAAAATTTGGTCTCTTGGAATGTGTTCATAGGGTCTCAACCACATAACTTCATTTAAAGAAGATTTTCTCATTTACTTATAAAGGTTCAGGTTTTCTTTTATTAGTAATATATTTTCCTGAACAGTAGAAAACTTGAATGTAGGGTAGGACTGTGGCTAGTATTTTTTAAAATATTTTATAGCCACACTTAATGTGTTATAATTTTTTTCTAAATGTATTTTTAATTTACTTAATTTACCAAGTTGGAGTAGAAAATGTATACTATCAGCAGTAGGTTATGGGTGCCATAATTTGTTTTTGTTTATGAAAGCTGATTTAATTTATTGGTCTTGGCTTTTGCTAGCTATATGTTTTGAACAAGTGAATAAATATATCCTTAACTCTTTCCATGGGAATGATTTTACAGGTTCAGCTCTATGAAGATTTTGCTAAGTCTCGTGCCAAGTGTGATGTTGATGAAACAGTTTCTTCAGCTGCACTTTCTGAAGAAACTGAAAAACCAAAGCTTAAAGCTACAGGCCATGTATTCCAGGTATAGATTACAGTTAACTTCTTAAAAACTAAAGAATATTCTTAATTTTATTTATTTTTTTCTTTTTTGCGGTACTGGGGGTTGAACCCAGGGTCTCGTGCTTGCATGCTCTGCAAGTGCTAGACCACTGAGCTGCACCCTCAGCCCATTTTTTTACTTTTTGAGACAAGGTCTCGCTAAATTACACAGGCTGCCTCTGGTCTTGAACTTGTGATCCTTTTGCCTCTGCCTCCCGAACTGCTGGGATTATAGGTGTGCGCTACCATGCCCAGCAAGAATATTCTTTAATAAGGAAGTTTTTACATGAACCACTGAATTATGTATGGGTTTAATTTTTTGCGTTCTGTTTATATATGAAAATAAGTCAAAAGTACCTATTTAATATTGGCAATATTAATAATTAGAAAATAACTGTAATGTTCAGTATACAAAGTATAATATATATTTGTATATTTCATGAAAAGAAGGGTTTTAGAATCAAGAATCTTTTGTTTTTCCATTGAAAAACTATTGGAACACCCACCACATGACAGTAACTTCTCTAAACTCTAGGATTAATTAAAGCCAGCAGACAATGGGCTAGGGGTATAGCTCAGTGGCAGAGCTTGGCTAGCATACATACAGCCCTAGATTCAATTCTCAGCACCTTTAAAAACAAAACAACTAGAAACACTGGATAAATAGATGAAAAAATAAAGTAAAATACATATTTTGTAAAAGAAAATAAAGCAGAAGATGGGAGTCCAAGGTAGATTATGGTTTTTAAATAGAAGGTTCAGGGACCACCTCACCAAGAAAGTGATATTTGAGCAAGGATATGAAGGATAATTGAAGCAGGCAGGTATATAAAGGGAGGTGATTCTAGGAGGTTGATACCAAAAGTACCTAAATCCTGAAACAGAATATGTCTCAGGTGCTGAGGAGACTAGTAGATGAAGATTGGTACAGTGTGGTGCAGTGGGGCATGCCTATAATCCAAGCTACTCAGGATGTGGAGGCAGGAGTATTGCAAGTTCAAGGTCAGAGGCAGCCTGTGCAATTTGGTGAGATCCTTTCTCAAAATTAAAAAATTTTTTATGTGGATAGGGGTGCAACTCTATGGTAGAACAATAGCAAAAATATGTGTGAGGCCCTGGGTTTAAGCACCCAGTACCACAAAAAGTAAAGAGGTGACAAGTGTCAACTCACTTTCTTTCCCTTGTGAAGTAGTCCACTATAGAAAATTAAATACTTTATCATTTTCCAGCATAAGAAAGGGAAAAGGTGGTTGTGAAGACTTATACCCATCCCACAGTTTTTATCATAGTGTTCAGCAGTGTCTTGAACCTTGTCAGTGGAGCTCACTAATAAAAAACTCTGCGTCAAGGGTGAGATTCAAATCATAAGCCAAGTTAAGAGGCAGAAGAAAAAGGATGTGATTGAATCAGAGAAGAAACTGTAGAGGGTTCTAGAGGGTTCTGTTTCTCATACAGAATCACTTGAAACAGTCACTTAGTTTCACCACCACCCCTGGATCTACCGAATTAGAATACTGTATAGTCAGACTTGGGAGAGATTTGCAGGCTTATGTGATCCCCAAGAAACTTACACCCCCTGAAGTTTAAAAGAAATCCTGTTTAGGAAGTGATGCCTGTTTCTCAAAGCATTTGCCTGCATTATCAGCCACTTTGAGAAAGTTTTAAAGGAGCTAATAAGTATGACATTCTTTTTTGCTTTTTTTTTTTGTGTGTGTGGTGGTGCTGAGGATCAAACCCAGAGCCTTGTACATGCTAGGCAGGTGCTCTACCAGTCAGCTAAATCCTGAGTCCAAGACATTCTTTATGCCATGAGTATCTCATTATCTAGCAGGGGAGATAAACATAAGCAACACAAATTTTTCAGTCATAAATGGCCCCATAGAAATATGCAAATAGGCAAATTGCACAAGAATCACAGATGAGACATTTGAACTCAATATCCCCTCCCCCTGTACTGGGAATTGAACCCAGGTCCTTGTGCATGGTTAGGCAAGTGCTCTGCCACTGAGCTCCTTCCCTAGCTCTTTTTTATTTTGAGACAGTCTTATTAGGTTGTCCAGGCTAGCCTTGAACTTTTTATTCTCCTGCCTTAGCCCCCTGAGTAGCTGGAATTACAAGCATGTGCCACCAAGCCAGCTGAATTGGTTCTTGAAGACTAAGTAGGTGTTTACTAAGGAAGAACTGAGGAAAAGTTATTTTAGACAGAAGGAATAACTAGGAAAAGATAGAGAAATACAAATGTCTATGGTATGTGAAATGACTTACATATACTTCCCTACTCCCTTTTAAAGGCATTACAGTACTTACGTAAATTGTGCAACCATCCAGCATTAGTCTTAACACCGCAACATCCAGAGTTCAAGAGTACTACTGAGAAACTGGCAGTGCAGAATTCTTCTCTTCATGACATTCAACATGCTCCTAAACTCTCAGCTTTGAAACAAGTACGTATATCTTTTAAGGGTAAGATATAAGTTCCTGATGTATAACACTAGGTAAATTTATTTTTCCCAAAGATTACTGATGTGTTTACCATTTATTTGTAAATTTGACTTGTTAAAGTTTTGATACAGTTTTTTCAAAATATCATACCATTTTAATCATTTTAAGTGTGCAGTTCTGTGGCATTAATTACATTCATAATATTGTACAACCATTACTACCATCTGTTTCCAAAATATTCTCATCACCTGAAAGCACTGCACCCATCAAGCAATCACTCTCCATTCTCCTTTCTACCGGTTATGATCTTTAATCTACTTTCTAGCTCTGTGAGTTTACCTGCTTTAAATATTCCATGTAATTGGAATCTTATAGTATGTGTCCTTTTTTGACTGGCTTATTTTCACTCAGTGTAATGTTTTCAAGGTTTATCCATATTGTAACATATATTACTACTTCATTCCTTTTTGTGGCTTAATAGTCCTTTGAATGGATATATCATGTTTTGTTTGTCCGTTCAGAAACTGATTGATGAGTAGATACTTAGGTTGTTTCTGCCTTTTGACTGTTACATAAAATGCTGCAGTGAGACTGGCTTACAAGTATCTGTGTGGATCCTTCTTTTCAATTCATTTGTATATAGACCTGGGAGTAGAATTGATGGGTCATATGGTAATTCTGTGGGGTTTTTTTGTTGTTTTTGTTGCTGTTCTTGTTTCTCTTAGTACCTGGGGGTCGAACCCAGGACCTCACACGCACTTTGCAAGTGCTCTACCACTGGTTTGCCCCCCGCACCCCTTTTATTTTTTGAGTCAGGGTCTTGCTAAGTTATATATGCTGCTTCTGGCCTCAAACTCAGAATCCTCCTGCCTCCACCTCCCAAGTGGCTGTGATTACAGGCTTGTGTGACTGTTTGCAGTTTAATTCTATGTTTAACTTTCTCCAAAAGTGCCAAACTATTTTCCACAGTGGTGGTACCATTTTACATTTCCACCACCAAAGTACGAGAGTTTAAATTTGTCTACACCATCACCAACATTTGTTTAGGTTTTTTTGGTTTATTTTTGGTTTATTGTAGCCATGTTTGTAGATGTGAAGTTATACCTTCTTATGAATTCATTTGCTATTCCCTAATGATTCATGTTGGCTTACTGGACATGAGAATCTTCCTTGGAAAAGTAGTTATGTAAGTCCTTTGCCTATTTTTGATTGGATTTTTTGTTGTTGAGTTTGATAGTAAATTCTTAACTGTACATGATTTGTAAATATTTTCTCCCTTTCTGTAGGTTATCTCATCTCTTGATAATGTTCTTGACTTAAATGAGCCAATATTCAGAAACCAAATATTCTCACTACACTGTTGAGTTCTACCTAGTCTTTAAAATGAAAAAATCTAGACTTTAGGAGTTGTTTTAGTTTACAGTATTCTGTCATACATTTCATTGTGAATAACCAATGAATGTTTTAGATTTGAGTCCATTAGTATAGAAAGTGTTATACAATAGTATATCAGATATATATATATATGTACAAATAATTATCCTTATATCACCAAACAAAATAATGGACTGTCACCATAAAATTGAAGAGCAACTGTTATATTTAGATTGCTGTATATTAGCGGAATGATTTTCTTACTTGACTAAACTTTACTATAGGTTTGTATATAAAATGCTTACAATTTTCTTAACATGGTGCTTTAGAAAAAAGTAGAAAATATACATAGTCAAGGAATGAGCTAATTAGATCCATTTTTAAACAAAAATTAAATGTCATCTACATTTAAATTATTTTTAGTCTTTTTTTTCCCCCAGCAGTTAATATTTAAACCATAAGCCAATCTCTTTGCTTTAGAGCATGACTTGTCATCCTGAAGTGTCTGGCATTGAAATACTTAGGAACTCTGCAGTTGAATAAGAGCCCTAGATGATTTCTGGCCACATCCTAGAAGGCTTTTATTTTCTCAGTTCTTTTCAGCCATTCAGAGTGAAGTTTCCATCTCAGAAAAGATATTTTTTTTCTTTGCGTTACTTGGGTTTGAACCCAGGGCCTCAAAAATACTTTGCAAGTGTTCTGCCACTGGGCTGCAACCCAGCCCACTTTTTATTTTAAGTCAGGGTCTCACTAATTTACACGGGCTGCCTCTGGTCTCAAATTTACGATCCTCCTGCCTTAGCCTCCAGAGTTGCTGGGATTACAGGCATGTGCCACTGTGCCTAACTAGAGGAGATCTCTTTCCATCTTTTTGCAGTGCTAGCAAGCAAATCTGGGCCTCAACATATGCTAGTCAAGTACTCTACCACTGAACTACATCCCCAATTTCATTTTTAAATTTATGTATTCACTCACTGAAGTAGGAGAGAAGTCTTATTTGCTTTTGAAAAAATCTATCACTAGAAATATGTTCATCAGCAAATGATATTGCCAGGAGAAGTGTATGATATTACTAGAGCCTAAATTAAAATTTTCAAGAGGCTAGAATAATGAACAAAAACTCCAGGTGACATTTAATGGAGATAAACAGTTTAATATTTGATAGATAGTTCACTGTGAGCCTACTGTATGAATTGTTGTTGTTGTTAGGTGCCGTTGAGTCAATATCCGACTCATAGCAACCCTATGTACAACAGGCGAAACACTATTGTCAGTGCTTCTTTGCTATTCATAGGATTTTCAATGGAGGATTGATTTTGGGGAGTGGGTTGCTGGGTCCTTCTCCCAAGCCTATAGTTCTGGTGTTCCCAGGTGATCTCCCATCCAATTACAAACCAGGCCCAACCCTGCTTAGCTTCTGAAATCTGACCAGATCAGATGCCACAGTGCCATGGCTGCAGGCACTGTATGAATTAGTTGCCGGTGAATAAAACTAATAGGATCTTGGGTGGGATTAGTAACTGTGTAATGGACAAAATGAGGACATACTTTCACTGTATTTTATACCAGACAGCTCAAATTTTGAATATCATTTGTAGGTTGAGGTATTATAAGTGGAAGACTGAATTGGTAAAAGTTCTAGAAACCATTTTATATAAGAAATGGTTGAAAAACCTGAGACAGTTTAAAACTGACAATACAAAATTGAAAATGCTATCTAGGGAGGCAGCCGGCCTCTCAGATGCCTATTATTAGGTTTGGTAACCATTTCCTAGAGTCTAACAATCAATTTTTCAAGGCCCCAAACTAGATTCTGTCAGGATACCTACAATTCATCAGTCTCTCAGGACAGATTCAAGTTATAAAAGACTTTGGGAAAACCAGAATATCATTTTTGCTGCCAGAAGGAATACTCATGTTAAATGATCTGTCCACATATCCAATAGGATAGTTCCATGGGGAAAGATTACATTAGGAAACTGGTAAGTATGAGTTTAGAGAAAAGTTTGTTTTGTTTTGTTTTGTTTTGCAGTATTAAGGAGTTGAACCTAGGGCTTTGCAGATGCATTGCAAGTGCTGTACCACTGGGCTGCACCTCCAGCCCATGTTTTATTTTTTATCTTAAATCAGGGTCTCACTAAGTTACGCAGGCTGCCTCTGGCCTCGAACCTGCGATCCTCCTGGCTTCGCCTCCCCAGTTGCTGGGATTAGAGGCATGCACCACCATGCCTGGCTTTAGAGAAGAGTCTTAGTTGGCTATTTTTAGTATGAATGGTTATGTTTAAGTTTTGTAATGTTACTACCTAAGGGACTGAGATGATTAAGTCTTACAAAACAGATAATCTCATAAATTCTCATTCCTGGAACTCTTGTTTTAAAGGATATGTATAGAATGTCCCACTGATGGTATTACTTTCTGTATACTGGATATCACACAGTCTCATTCTCTCCTGAGGCATCCTAAATGGGGCTTTTAAAAAGAGACTAAGCTTAGATAGTAATATGATTGCACATTGGAAGCAAGAGATAGTGATAATTAAGTTTATCAGACTCCTCTATTCTGTTAGTCTCCCTTCTATACCATACATCAATTCTACTATCTAATAAAAATTCCAATTTTAAGGGCCATTAGATAGAAGAGTGAGAACATTTGTTCTTCCCCCAACATCCAACTATGAAAATATGTATGAAGTGTTAGCTACTAGGGAAACTTATTAGAGACTCAGGGCCCAGGGTTTTTTACTAGGGGTCGGTCACATAGACTCCTTCTGCCTAGCACAAATCAAAATTCTAGACTCCCAGAAAGAAAGCACACCTCAATGTAAATCGTATGGTGTGCACAAAGTTTAGGCACAGTAAACATCCTTATTAGGAACTATTGGGAAGACTCCTGAAATCCAAGTTTCCAAACTTCACCAAGATCCAAGCGTACAAATTGTTTTTATCAGTACTGGCATGTTGAACCCAGTGCCTCACACATGCTAGGCAGTCAGTCCACTCCACTGAGCAGTATTCCCAACCTCTTTTATTTTGTATTTTTAAGACAGGATCTTGCTAAATTTTGCAGGCTGCATCTGTCCTTGAACTCATCTGTCCTCCCATTTCAGCCTCTTGAGTCACTGGGGTTATAAGCATGCACCACTGCACCCAGCTTATACAAGGTGATTTCTAAGAAAAACAGTGACTGGCTTGCTGTGTTTATTCTGTTCTACATAACACCCTGAGGATTTTACATTGGATTTGGAGTTTTCACAGATGGTCTTAGGTTATCTTTCTTATCTAAGCATTTGGTTTTCTTTGTAATACTTTTGAGTCTTTGAGCTTTTGGTTTTCTAAGCACATTTCATGATAGAAAGGGAAAAGTATCTTGCATTAAGATTTTATATTTTGGATGGGCTATAGCTCAGTGATGCCTGCAGCTATACCACATCCAATTCTGTCAGATATCGGAAGCTGAGCAGGTCAGACCTGGTTAGTACTTGGATGGAAGACTGCCTGGGAATACCAGGTGCTGTAGGCTTGGGAGAAGAACCCAGGAACCTACTCCCCCCAAAAAACAATCAGCCATTGAAAACCCTATGAATAGCAGAGAAGCACAATAATCATGTTTTGTCTGTTGTACATAGGCTCACTGTGAGTTGGACACCAAATCAATAGCACCTAACACTAGCTTAGGGATAGAGTGCTTGCTTAGTATGTGCAAGGCCCTAGGCTTAATCCTCAGCACCACAATGAAAAAGCCTTACATTTTGAACACAAGTCTGTATCTAAGATCCCTAGGGATGAAGAAGAATACTATTGGGTATACTAGTTTCTGGACTGATTCTCATAGATTTTATTCCCTCATTTACTGCACTTATGAAGTACAAAGCACTGAAAACTTATGTTTCAGGAATAGAAGATCTACAGTAGTATGTTTCTTGCTGCTAAAGATCTTGGTCTCCAGATGTGTAGAATTAAGCACTCTCATCAGGAATCCAAGAGATCTAGCTTAGCTTAGATGCTTTTAATTCTTTTTTTGTTTGCTGTACTTGGGGGTTAAACCCAGGGTCTCGCACATACTTTGCAAGTGCTCTACCACTGGCCTGCACCTCTAGCCCATGTTTTGAGTCAGGGTCTCAAGAAGTTACTCAGGCTACCTCTGGCCTCAAGCTTGCAACCCTCCTGCCTCAGCCTCCCAAGTCATTGGCCTTACAGGTGTATGCCACTGCACCCAGCCCTTTTCTGAAATACTGATCTCTGTCAGATGTAGCTGCTCCATTATGTTTTATTCATACTGTAATCTTTTTAATCCTTTATGAACCAACTTGCCTGGGGCATCTTCTTTGTCATTACTTTGAATTAATATTTATTAAGACTTTGTTGTTGTTGTTAGGTGCCGTCGAGTCGGTGTCCGACTCATAGTGACCCTCATAGGGTTTTCAATAGCTGACTGTTTCGGGATTGCCTTGGGAGTGGATTGCCAGGTCCTTCTTCCATTTTTGCAGTGCTGGGAGTTGAACTTGGGACCTCAGAAACTGCAGTGCAGCACTCTACCAACTGAGCTAAATCCCAGCCCTATTAAGACTTTAGTGAGCCTTAAAGAACTAAGGAAAAGGGAGAGAGGCCAGTTATGTGACCTCCTGAGGAGGTGACAAGGGAACTGTTAAGTTTGAGCACCTCAAAAACTATTTCTAAATGCTGTAGAGTGATAGCTTATAGCCCAAAGTTCTAATCTATTTTCCAGGTTACATGTAAATTTAACCTTTTCTTGCCATAGAAATATTTGTCATAGTCAGATTGGCTATCTACTTTTATTGAATACCTGTGTAATGATTTTTTTCCCCCAAGTTGCTATTGGACTGTGGTCTGGGAAATGGCAGCACTTCAGAGAGTGGCACAGAGTCTGTTGTGGCCCAGCACAGAATATTGATCTTCTGTCAGCTTAAAAGCATGCTTGATATTGTAGAACATGATCTGCTCAAACCTCACCTTCCTTCTGTCACTTATTTGAGATTAGATGGCAGCATACCTCCTGGTCAGAGGCATTCCATTGTTTCCCGGTAAGTGGCTCTGAAATTCTTGATATTATAAATGAAGTTTTAGTAAATTTATTATTATTTGTGTAGAAGTTTGCCTTGTGACGTACTATAATTGTCTAAATATCTGCAACTGTGTTTTCTTATTATATGATTAAACCCAGATTACCCCCCCCCTTTAAAATTTAGAACTATAGAAATACAGTTGAGTAGTTGAATAAGTGAAAAAATGTGATTATATTAGGAAAGCACACTAAAAATCATAAAAGAAAGCTAAGGTAGTTACTTTCTCCTTCATATTTTTTTAGGGGGTTAAAATGGAGGGAAGCAAACAAGTAGTTCAGCTAAAATCTCCATCCTGGTCCCTGTTTCTCTGCTAAGAACAAATTGGAATCTGGCCCATCTAGGAAGCAGGATTGGTGTGGTCTGCATTTTTGAGAAATCTCAGGAGACATTGTTCTAAAAATGCAGATTCCTGGGTTCTGCCTCAAGCCTGCTGACTTGAAGAGTTGGTTGGGCAATCCTAACAATCATCTCTAAGAGATTGTTAGGCACAATACAGTTAGAGACCCACACAGGGGCTTTGGAGGTAGATAGTCCCAAGTTTGACTCTTGATTTTATTTCCTGTTTCTAGTCTCTCTAAAACAGGAAGAATGGTAATACTCTTACTAGATCTTGTAACAAATAACAATGCATATAAAGTACAAAGCACATTGCTTGGCTCCTAGTAAGAATGTAATAATTGGTAGCTTGGTGGCTGCCATTTTTAATGTTAGTAATAATTTTCTTTTTTCTGGAAGCTACTAGATTTCTTTTGTCAGTATCTTCTTGGACTAGTAAATAGCAGCAACCCTTCCCTGTATGATGTGATCTAGTCCCACTCATCTATCTCCATACTTTAAAGGGTCATAGTTGAGCTGTCTTATAATTAGCATTTAACTATATTTTTATTAGTTCTTATCTGATATAAAATACAAGTTGGTTGGCCTTATTATTTGTTTGAATTTTTGGATAAGCTCTAAAATGCATTCTTTCTACTAAAGATGTACATTACACCTGGGCGCGGTGGCACATGCCTGTAATTTCAGCTACTCAGGAGGTGGAGGCAAGAGGATTGCAAGTTCAAGGCCAGAGGCAGCCTGTGTAATTTAGCGAGACACTATTTTAAGAAAAAAAATTTAAAAATAGACGGAGTAGAGCTCAGTGGTAGAGCACTTGCAAAGCATGCATGAAGCCCTGGGTTCAACTCCCCAGTACTGGGGGGAAAAAAAAAAGTATTACCAGAGGATAATTTCATCTCAGGTGATCAGAAATATCTGTATCATGGGTTTTGAAAGCAGTGGTCTCATTTGGACTCTTTAATTTTTATTAGTTTCTGTTTTGGGATCTTTAATGAGAAATGTACTGATTTTATTTTTTGATATCTACACTTTTAGGTTTAACAACGATCCATCCATAGATGTTCTCTTACTTACAACTCATGTTGGTGGCCTGGGGCTTAACTTGACAGGCGCTGACACAGTGGTATTTGTGGAGCATGACTGGAATCCCATGCGAGATCTACAAGCCATGGACCGGGCCCATCGCATCGGGCAGGTAAAAGTCACCCCTTGTAGGTGTCAACTTGTACACGGAGGGAAATATTTCTCTCCCAAACTGGAAGGTTTGTTGTAAGTTCTTGCTCTGATATTAACAAGTGTTGTGAGCTTGGACAAATCAGTTGACTCTTCTATGGTAACACTTCCTCATGCATTAAAAAAGAAATAATGATGATGATATTTAGCCAATCTTGGAACATGAAAATGTTAGACAATGAGTTGAACCAGGCCCTTGGTGAAAGCCTTTATATATTTAATACAGATGTATAGTGTTTTTGAGCTAAGAAAACCTGGCTCACTCACTATCCCTAAGATTCTGTGGTTTCTGCAAGTATTTTGTGCTCCTGGGACAAGACAAAATAAAAATCCAATCCTAATTAGGGTAATAGAAAGTACTGAGTACAAAAGTACAACAAGCTCTCTGACTTAGTAAACCTCTGAGCTTATTGGGTCGTGCTACAGTTGCTTAACTCTTCTTCTCATTCAGAAACGTGTGGTTAATGTTTACCGATTGATAACCAGAGGAACTTTGGAAGAGAAAATAATGGGTTTGCAGAAATTCAAGATGAACATAGCAAACACTGTTATTAGTCAAGAGAATTCTAGTTTGCAGAGCATGGGAACTGATCAACTTCTTGACCTGTTTACTCTTGATAAGGTAAGGGACTTAATTTGTTTTTTCTTTAATGAGTTCACAGGCATCCTGGGACTACTCAGTGAAAGTATTAAAGAGAACAGCAGAAGACATTCACTTGAGTATTCATTAGATAACCCTTTGAAGGCATTTTTAGTGCCCAGATAAAACTCTTCAGCATACTAGCAGATATTTGAAGTTTTGGCTTTTGGTTAATGTCACCAGTTTTGCCTCAAGATTTCTTTACTTAGTCCTTTCCTGCTCAAGGATATGTTATCACTGGAGTCCTTGCCTCCTATTAACTGGTGAACTTAAGCAAATTAATTTCTCTGAACATTTGTTTTGCATCTGTTTTTTGCATCTGCATTTGTTTCCCTGCAGCTGTTTTGGCTACCTGGTTGTGAGGATAAAATTAATATAAGTACTTAGGATATCTAGAGCAAATTGTTGATAATAGCCATTATTGTTGTTGTGACTGATGGAACTACTGATACATCAGATAATAATCCACAGTGAAAAAGATGTACCACAGTTGGATATGGTGATACAGACCTGTAATCCCAGCACTCTAGAGACTGAAGCAGGAGGTTGTGAAGGTGGGGCTAACTTGGGCTAACAAACAAGACCCTGTCTCAAAAAATAAATATATACACACACAGGGAAAAAGACGACAAAGCAAATGTAACAGAATTACCAATGAGCTGTTGTTTTTTTGTTTGTTTGTTTTCAGTACTGGGGTTGAACCCAGGGCCTTGCACTTGCATGCTAAGTGCTGTACCACTGAGCTGCATCCCCAGTCCATTTTTTTTACTTTTTGAGACAGGGTCTTGCTAAATTACACAGACTGCCTCTGGTCTCGAACTTGCGATCCTCCTGCCTCTTCCTCCCTAGCTGCTAGGATTACAGGTTTGCGCCACCGCGACTGGCCCCAATGATGAGTTCTTTTAATCCTCTTATAATTCTTCCCAAATAAAACTAAAAATGATAGATAAAATTACTAGTTGTTATTATTAGGTGCTGTGGAGTCAGATCTGACTTATGATTCTTAGGGTTTTCAATGGCTGATTGTTTTGGGAGTGGGCTGCCAAGTCCTCCGCCCATTCTTGTGGTACTGGGGAGCGAACCCAGGGCCTCAGAGAGCCAAGAGCAGCATTCTACCGAGCTGTGGGAAAATAGAATGGGCTATCTTTTGAGGTCATGGATTTCCCTCTTACATGAAGGATTCAGCTGTGTTAAGTGCAGTATTATATTTTAAAGGAAAATAGAGTTTCTGAAGTTAGTAATCTTTCATTTTATTTTTCTTAAGGATGGCAAAGCAGAAAAGGCTGATACCTCTACTTCTGGAAAAGCAAGTATGAGATCAATTCTTGAAAACTTGAGTGATCTCTGGGATCAAGAACAATATGATTCAGAGTACAGCCTGGAAAATTTTATGCATTCTCTCAAGTAACTGTCAAATATTGTAAATGTAATTGCTGCTAGTTCAGTTACATTTCTGCTGATATTCAGCAAATTTCTAAGTTTATGGTGAACTTTTAACTCATTGTGTAAATAGATCTGAAGAATATTCAGCATAATGCTGGCTCTTGTTTCACTGGGGGGAACAAGTTATTCTCAAATATTTGCACTGTATTAAATTTAAATGTTAATGTGAAATGGTTTAAATTTTACTTGCTGAATAGCTGCAGAGCAGAGGAACCAAACAAGGTTTACACGTGCTACCAGGAGGTGTTCTTACTGGCAACAACCCTCCTTTCTTTACAGTCACTTTGTACAGGATGATATCCATGAGTACTTTGGTGTTCATGTGAATTTTCTTTAAAATAAAACTTGTTTTTATAATTGATTAAAATAAGGCTTTTTTGTATAAAAGCCTTAATGAGCCATAATTTTAAGAATTTAAGAAATAATGACTATGATATTTAGTCAATCTTGGAACATGAAAATGTTAGACAATGAATTGAACCAGGCCCTTGGTGAAAGCCTTTATATATTTAATGCAGATGCATAATGTTTTTCAAATCTTTAACATCATTTTGTCAACTTTTAAAATATAATAACTATTCTAAATACAGGTACTGGGATATTTAAGGCTACCATAACATCCTATTAAGAGGGTGTATTTTTTAAATTTATCTAATGGCTAGGATGTAGCCAGATTCAAAGAACATATGTACTCAATAGGTTTCAATCATATATATAATATATATTTTGTAACTATGATCATACAGTTTTCCAAAAGTAGATTTTACACGTTTAGAATTCCAAAACCTATGGTAAAAAGACTGTTTATTCTAGTAATGCATGACTGAAGCATAAAAGGGAAAAATAATTCCTTTATATACACAAACATACATGGATACACATATCTATATGCACAGATTTATCTATCCTTCACCCAAAAAGGTGCCTGGTTTGGGCAGTAAAATCATGTAGTTACACCAGGCAGCAATAATAATTGGGCATGAAGCTGATTAACTAGTGTTGAGCTCATTGGTGAGGGTGGGTCTATGTATATAGATTTGCATGTACATGTATGTATATATAATTTTATAAATTTCCCACGTAAATTAACATGCCTGTTTGCATACATGTATATGGGATATATTTGTGTGTATATATGTACAGGTAATAAACATCCCCAAGGTTTGTGTCTGACCATACACTTAGGCATCAGTTTAAAAACCATCAGACCTCAGCTGTACAATAAGTGTTCTGTTTAAAATCATTAAAGTTATACTTTTTTGCAGCACTTAGACATGGACATTTGTCACATTTCAGTAGCTTTGACAACTATACTGTAACATTAAACCTAGCATTCCACAAGAGAATAAATACAAGATTAAAATTGTAAAATATATGCAATTGTGTGTTATTTGTAGGAAATGATCATTAGAAAAGATTAAATGACTAGTTCAGATATACGGGTTTTTAGGAGAACAAAAGGTAACACATGACTTTACATAGAATATCCAGTGTACTTGAGTTGAATTTTTTTTTATTAACTATTTATTTACTATTTCTATAAACCAGCTATTTAACATAGCTTATAGCAATTGATATTTTCTATGAATATATAGGGAGCAATATATCATTAAAGAGACAGTAAAGGACAGAAGAATTCCCAGCATAAATGTTAAAGGTTTTTTCCATTGATGTAAGGTCAGACAGAACTAGAAGCCAGGTATTTAAGCCGTGTAAATTTTAAGTTTAATATGAAAGGTGTATATTAGTAAAATATTTTTGAAGGACACACAAAATTATAATAATGGTTGTTTCTGAATGAGAATAGCATGACATTTTTAAAATAACCTTTTGTGTTGTGAAATATTAAATGGCACATTCCAGTTCTCCAAATAAAGGAAAACATATAAATAAGAATTAAGTATTCTTAAGTGTCCCAGCCACTGTAGTACATCTTAAGTATAATGGAGATACTACAAGGAAAATTGATTTGACTAATGAGTGATATTAAAGAACTGTCAATTTTATGGATGTGATAAAATAGTTATGCTTTTTTAAATGTGTGGGTATGGAAAATAAAGGAAGCATGATAGAATGTTGGTACTATGTTAAACTGGGTAATGAGTTTATGGCTATCTGTTGTACTGTTTCCCTCTTGTTTATTTACAGAAATTTTGAAACAGCTAAAAATAATTATAAATTCAGAGATTATCAGTCTTACCAGTCATACATCCTGTAGGAAAAATCTTTAAAAACTGGGGTTCTCAGTATAATTGTTGTTTCTTATATTTACACACACACACACACACACACACACACACACACACACACACACACACTAATTCCACAAATATTTCTCAAAAAATAAGTCCTAGTCTTTCAACAGCTTACCATCAAGGAGGGAAGCCTTTGATTTTTAGGACTGAATGGGTATAGCTTATTTCTTCTGGATAGTTTATAAAAGTTTATTGAGAATGTGACCATTACAGCCAAAAGTGGAACTAAAAGAACATAATAAAAATTGTCGAAAAGTAGCAAGCTGTCCATCCACACATCTGTCCCAGTACAATCTTCTGCCCTCTATAGGCCGCCTCAGTTTCCCATAATAAAAGCTGGCATCAGTGGAATTAAGTGAAATTGATTGGAGAAACAATGCCTGAGAAGCAGTGTGAATCAGTAAAAAAACAATGTCAATTAATAGAAAATGGTTGCTCTTCATACTAAGTGCTGTCAACAACCATCTCTAAGAAGATAAAAAAATGCCTCTTGCTTTAAGAAAGGGTTCCTAGGAATCTCTGACAAATACATTCAATCCAATCAAGTCTATTGAATGTAGGGACTGATGTCCTAATCACCTTTTAGAGCTAGGATTTAGCCTCCCTCCCAAGAGCCACAAAGAGAACTTATATAGATAGGGTACTGGAATTGTCCATGAGCCTCCAAAATACAGAGGTTTTTTTAATGAGAAGTTGGAATCTCTGGCCCTACACCACAGACACCACAGATAAGTTTAAGGTCTGGGTTTATACTAAGTGTATACTATAGGAATCGTATTAAGAAGACAAAACAAGGCTGGCATCCCACCAGAAGCAAATACAAAACTGCTTTAGAGAGACATTCAGCTAGGGTCTTAAAAGTGTTACCACAGGGGAAAGGATTTCCAGGTAATAACGTTACACACACAGCATGTACAGGAAGAAGAGTTAGCAGATACAAATAGAATAATCTGAAAGAATAAAATGATTAGATTAAAAAAGGAAAACATTACAAAAGATTGGGAAAATTTGAAAAAGCAATAAATGAGAAATAGTAATTGTGCAGATTAAACATTTGAAGAGAGTTTATGAAGCAGTGTTGATCTTACAAAATTACTACAATGGGATACAGAGAAATGAATTGGCAGAATATATGAAAGAACACGCAGAAATCATGGAAGATAGAATGAGAAACAACAGAATGAGTAAATCTAATATACACTTAATGGGCTGTCAACAAAAAGGGAGATCATGGGAAAAGACAATAAGCCACCTTTGAGTTATAAATATCTTGTATTTTGTACACCCCTGCATCCAATCCTTTACCAAGTTCAATTATCTTTAGCTACAAACCATTCCAAATCTCATTTTTCTTGATCTCCACAGCGGTAGCCATCACTATAGTTCTCACCACAATCTTAACCTCTCCTAGACTACTGGCTTCTAACTGGTCTTCCTACTTGCCAGATCCTCTGGTGGCTTCCTGTCAAATTTAAACCACATCTAAACTCCTTGCCACAAGCCCAACAAGTTGAGGCCACCATCCATCTCTCATGACTTT
Source organism: Pedetes capensis (assembly GCA_007922755.1). Lineage (NCBI taxonomy): Eukaryota > Metazoa > Chordata > Mammalia > Rodentia > Pedetidae > Pedetes > Pedetes capensis. Next base: position 35,705 of record VMDO01009674.1, read on the forward strand.
TGTCTCTTTTCATATCCGTTTGCCTCAGTCTAGTCAATATGTTCTCCTTGTTGCACCTCAACATAAAACCAAGTGTGTTTCCATTTTGGATGTGGTTCTTGTACCTAGGTGAGTGGTGTCATGAGAGAGATGAAGACTGAAAGCAGCAAAACCGGGGAGTGGTAGAGTGTAGGGAATCAGTTTTGTTCATGTTAAATTTCTGATGTCTGTTGGATATCAAAGTAGAGGTGTTGAGTAGACAGATTAAAGAAGTCTAGAGCTTAAAAATGAAAGGTCAAACCAGGAGCAGTGGTACATGCCCATAATCCTAGTGATTTGGGAGGCTGAGGCCGGAGGACTGGAGGTTCTAAGCCAGAGGCAGCCTTCACAACTTAGACCCTGCCTCAGGAAATTAAAGAAGGGCTGAGCGTGCAGCTCAGTGGTACAGAACTTACTTAGTATGTGCCAGGGTCCCCCAGGTACCACCAAAAAAAAAAAAAGTTAGGGTCAAAACTGGAGACATAAATTTAGAAGATAGTATTTTAAGGTATGGGACGGAATTAGATCTGAGATTTACTTATATGATGGGATACTATAGGGCAGTGATAATAACTAGTAAAACTAGTTACTAATAAATAGTAAAATGTATGAATCTCATAGTAAATGAAAAAATGTAGTTTGAGTCTATTTAAGATAAAGATCCAAGTCAGGCAAAAATAATAGAGTCTTTATGTATATATGTTGTTGTTAGGTGCCGATGAGTCGGTATCCAACTCATAGCGACCCTCTGTACAACAGGGGAAACATTATTGTCAGTGCTTCTCTGCTGTTCATAGGGTTTTCAATGGCAGATTGATTTTTGGGAGGGGGTTGCGAGGTCCTTCTCCCAAGCCTACAGCTTCTGGTGTTCCCAGGCGGTCTCTCATCCAGGTACTAACCAGGCCCGACCCTCCTTAGCTTCTGAGATCTGACGGGATCGGATACCACAGGGCTACGGCTGCAGGCTTATGTATATATGGACAAAATTATATATAGTTAAACCACCTTTTAAAAATGGAAGATTAAGTGACAGTCATACGTACATGATTCACCACTCATTTGCTTCTATATACCATAAAGAAGGGAGAAGCCTAAAGACCAGGGAGAAAGGATACCAAAGCCAACAGCAGGCATGGTTACATTAATTTCAAACAATAACACAACAAAAACTCCAGACAAAAAGGATTACTTGCAATAAAGAGTAATGAGAAAAAGATTAAGTTAACAAGGGGGATATAATAACTCTAATTGACATACACTTCAAAATATATAAAGCAAAAATGGATAAAACTCCAAAAAGAAATGGACAAGTCTTAGGTTGTAATGGGATTAAAATATCTCTCTCAAAAAAGTGCACCAGAAGAAAAAAGTACAGGAGAGCCGGCTGCGGTGGCTCACACCTGTAATCACAGTGACTTGGGAGGCAGAAGCAGGAGGGTTGAAAGTTCAAGGCCAGAGGCAGCCTGTGTAATTTAGGGAGACCTTGTCTCACAAGTGAAAAATGGGCTGAGGATGCAGCTCAGTGGTAGAGTATTTGCAAAGCCCATGTGAGGCCCTGGATTCAACCCCTAGTACCAAAAAACAAACAGAAGGGGGAGGGGGGGAAGTAGGGACAACACGGTAGAAATGTGTTTGGGCAAAAAAGGTCTGATCCATTGCTAGTAGACTGACTGGGGAAGCCCAGCAAGGCCTGCCTGTTCAGTATTGTTCTTGGCCTCTCTATGCAACACTTCTCTAGGGTATGGCCAAGGACCCTTCTGGAATGGGTAGTTCCCATGATCTGGCTTGGGGATGAAATTGTTAATTTCTACAGGCTGTTGTGGGAGGGAGTTATGAGCCAGGAGTCATTGTCAAAAACAAAAAATAGGTCATATCACTGGTGTCATATCTAAGAAATCTTTGCTCCACTCAAATTTATAAACTTTTTTTATGTTTTCTAATAAATTGTATAGTTAAGTTTAAAATATATGTTCATGATTACTTTTGAGTTAAATTTTGCATAAGGTCTGAGTTACATGAGGAATTTCCTTTAACATGTGAGCACCCAACTTTTAAATTGTCCTTACCCCACTGAATTACCTTAATACCTTTGTAGAAAATCAATTGACTATATAGGTGTGGGTATACGTGGAGGCAATCAATTCTTTTCCACTGATCTATCTTTCTGCCTATGCCACACTGTCTTAGTTACTATAACTTTTATAAGCTTTAAAATTGGGCAATTTTCCTCTCATAGTTTTATCATTATTTATAATTTATTGATAAATTTCATTATTTCATTATTGATAAACTATCATTTATTGATATTGATATCATTTATTGATAAATGATATTATCATTTACCATTATTATTACACTGGTTTCTTCTTGCATCAGTTTTAGAATTAGCTCATTAATTTTAGGTATTTTGACTGGAACTTCTTTGCATCTATAGATCTGTTTGGAATCTTAACAGTATTATCAATCCATGAACATGCTATATCTCTCCATTTTTCAAGGTCCTTTTGATCTCTCTGTTGTTTTGTAGCGTTCAACATATAGGCCATTTACAAATTTTATAAAATTTATACCTAAGCATCTTATAGATTTTGGTGCTATTACACATTTAAAAAATAAAATTTGAATTTATTCTTATTGCATCTATATAGAAATAATTTTTGTATGCTGACCTGATAGCCCACAAAACTGCTTAAAATTGGTAGCTTTTTTTTGTAGTCTTTGGGACTTTCTGTATAGACAATCATGTTTACAAGTAGAAAGTTTACTTTCTAATCTTCAAGTCTTCATTTTTTATTTCTGTATTATAATGGCTAGGACCTCAAATACATTGTTAAATGAGAAGTGGATACAATGAATTATTTCAGTTTCTTGAAATTTACCAGTAGTTGCATTATGGCTCAGCATATGGTCACTTTTGGTAAATTTCCCACATGAGCTTCCCAGGACTGTATTCTGGTATTGTTGGGTATATCCACATCATGTACGTCGACTAAAGCATATTTGTTAATTGTATTATTAAAACTACCTGCTGCTACATTTTTCTTTTTTTTTTTTCTCTCTCTCTTTTTTTTTTTTTTCCTCTTTTTTATGTGATACTGGAGGATTGAACCCAGGGCTTCACACATCTTTGCAAGTGGTCTACCACTGAGCCTGTGTAACCCAGCAATGTCTTGACTCAAGATAAAAATTAAAAATGGGTTGGAAGTGTAGCTCCATGGTAGAGTGCTTGTGAGGTATGCACAAAGAAGTCTGTGTTGAGGGTATAGTATGAGTTTGTGTTGGTTTTTCCTTCTACATCAAGAACACCAAAAGCACAAGCCAGAGAAGAAAAACTTGAACTCAAAAAAAAAATAAGAACTTCCACTATTTACAAGACACTTCTAAAAGAATGAAAAGTCCCAGCATTCAGGAGGCCAAGGTGGAAAAATCACCAGTCCAAGATCAGGCTGGGCTACATAATGAATTCAAGACCAGCCTGGATTGCGTAGGGAGACCCTGTCTCAATCAATCAATCAACAAAATGAAAAGGACCACAGTGTGAGAAAATATTTGCAAGTCACATCTTACAAAGGACTTGTATCTTGAATATATCTAGATTATACAAAGAACTGTCAGAACTCAATCAGAAAACAACCCAATTAAAAACTAGGTTGAACACATCCCTGAAGAAGATACACAGAAGGCAAATACGGACATAAAAAGATGCTCAGCGTCTTTCCTAATAAGTGTGTAGCACTGTGTCAGTACTATTACATGCCAAGAAGAACAGCTCAAGTTTTAAACTGACCACATTGCTGATAAAGATGCAGAGGAACTGGAACTTAGCACTGCGGTTTGGGATGCAAATTAGGACAGCAGCTTTGAAAACAGGCTTGGCAGTTTCTTACAAAGTTAAATAACGCTTACCAGCTGACCAATGCTACCCACAGATATTTAGTGAAATAATGATCACACAAAAACTTGTACACAACTGTTTATAATAGCAGTATTCATAATGGGCAAGGTGAAACAACCCAAATGCCCATAAGCTGACAGGTGTATGAATGAGAGGTGGTATATCAATACAATGGACTATGGCAGTATTTGGCCACAGAAAGGAATGAATGAAAGAAAGGGAATGAAGTACTAATACATGCTACAATGTGATGAACCCTAAAAACACTTTGCTAAGTGAAAGAAGTCTGTCACAGAAGAGGACACATACTATATGATTCCATTCATGAGAAGTGTCCAGAACAGGGAAGTGTAGAGGCAGGGAAAACACATTAGTGGCTGCTTAAGACTATGAGGGCAGGGTAGGGAGGTGATGGTGCACGTATCTTTGTGAGGTGATGAAAATGTTCTAAAATTGTGATGAATTTCACATATGTGTGAATATACTAAGTATCTTTGGATTGCAGACAATTTAAAAGAATGAATTATATTTTTCCAATTACTGTTGAGTACCTAGAGCATTTCAGTTTTTTATTATACTGAGAAAAAACAAGCTCTCTTGTTATGGGTATATAATGCTTCAAAAATACATAGAAAAACCCACCAGCATTATGTTTTATCCTTTCAATGCCAGCAAAGATTTGGAAACATACCAAGGATGAAGTGATAAACATCCACAGGTGAATTGTCCAAGTGTAATATAAAGAAATGTTTCCCTGTGTCCTTGTGATTCATCCCCCTTCCTTGTAGAGGAACCCTGCTGCCTCTGCCGCCACTGCCACTGCATGCAGCTGCTGCCTCCCACACATCAAAGCCCTCAGCAGCAGCTGCATCCACCCCAGGGGCTCACCCTCGATCCTTTGGGTCTGGAGGCAGCAACTCTGGGCAGCTGCAGTGATAGCAGCGATAGCCTGTGATCCTATTCATTCCAACAGGGTAAAAAACAAACAAGAAAAGAGTGAGTTATATGGTGAGTTATACTTCAGTAATTTTTTTCTTTCTTTCCTTTTTTTTTTTTTTTTTAATATCTAGGAGCCAGGCATAGTTGTACATGCCTATAATCCCAGCATTCAGGAGGCTGAGGCAGAATGATCATGAGTTCAAGGCCAGCCTGGGATATATATTGAGACGGTATCTCAAAATAAAATATCTAGGGAAACTAAAAAAGGAGACAAAAGCAATGACTGTATAGGAAGTTGAAGCTCCTAACATCTACAGCAAACAGCAGACACAGCATAATGCAGCCAGATAAACAAAGCCTCATGCTAATGACCTGTTAATATTGGTTTCTATATCCTACACATGTCTGAAGGCTGAGGTTTAGTTCAGTTGGTAGAGTGCCACTTTGCATCTCTGAGGACCAGAGTTCAATCCCCAGTACCACAAAAATGAGAAGGATGTGGCAATCCACTCCTGAAGCAATCCCCCAAAACAGCCACTGAAAATCCTACGAGGATCACTGTGAGTTGGGCCCGACTCCACGACACCTGACAACAACAAATAAATGTCTTGGGGCTGGGGTTTAGCTCAGTTGGTAGAGTGCTGCTCTGCACTCTCTGAGGACCCGGACTTGATCCCTAGCACTGCAAAAAACAGGAGGAGGACATGGCAATCTACTCCCAAGCAACCCAGAAACAACCATTGAAAACCTTATGAGGGTTGCTATGAGTCAGACCTGGCTCAACGGCACCAAACACCAATATGTGTCTGGTCTTCAAAAAGAAAAATTACAAGAGGCTGGACAGGGTGAGCACATGCCTGTAATACCAGCACTTGGGAGGTTGAGGCAGGAGGATTGACACACGTTCAAAACCAGCCCGGATTCCATAGTTGCAGGTCAGCCTTGGCTACACAGAGAGACCTTGTCTCCAAAAAAAAAAAAAAAAAAAAAAAAAAAAAAGGCAATACTGAGTTTTAGAGAGGAAACAACATTGCTGATGACTGCTTCAGTTGGTACTAAAACTATGTTGGGGATGTAACTCACTGGTAGAGCACTAATGCAACAAGCACAAGGCTAAGCTCAGTCCCTAGTGCAGGATGGAAGGGGGGGAGACATGCAAATACCTGTCAGAATGAAACCCATTAAGTTGTATATTTAAAATTTCCAATTAAAAAAATAAAGTAAAATGTACCTTTCTATCATTAAAAAAAAAGCATACCTCACAAGCCAGCAATTCCTCTCCTAAATGTATGTGCATATTTATTAAAAAATCTGAACAGAAATGTTTAGGACAGAGAATAAGCGTAGTTGCACATAACTGTAGGCCCTGCATTTGGGAGGCAGAAAGGTTAAAAGTTCAAAGCCAGACCCAAACTATAGCCACACAACTAGACCCTGTCCCTCCCCACCACACACAAAAAAGAGTATTTAGGATAAAACGATGCTTAACATTCAAAAACTAAGAATGAGCTGGGTGTGTTGGAACATGCCTGTAATCCCGGCACTCAGGGGGCAGAGGCACGAGGATCACCACAGCTTCAAAGCCAGCCTGGTCTACATAGTGAGTTCCAGGTCTGCCAGCGCTACAATGTGAGACCTTGTCCCCCCCCAAAAAAAAAAAAATTATATGACACGTTAAGGCAAGTAAAGACACACTTTGAAATGACAAAGCAAGCTTGGCATGGTAGTGCATGCCTATTATCCCCTCAGCCCTCAGGAGGCAGAAGGAGGGCAAGTTCTAGGCTAGCCTGAGCTACATAGCAAGACCTTGTCTCAAAAAAAGGGGGGGGGGCAGGGGAGAATATTAACAACTAGGCGCCAGCTTTAGATAAGGCAAAGATTTGGGAATCATTAAAACACATCTAAAATAACTGATTAAGGGGATGGTTGTTAGGTGCCATCAAGTCGAGTCTGACTCATAGTGACCCTATGTGCAGCAGATCGAAACACTTGCCGATTCTGTGCCAGACAAAGGATCTTATTTATGTTTAAGCCCATTGTTGCAGACACTGTGTCAATCCATCTGGTGGAGGGTTTTCCTCTTTTGCGTTGACCTGCCACTCTCCCAAACATGATGTCCTTCTCCAGGGATTGATCTCGCCTCACTACATGTCCGAAATATGTAAGACGCAGTCTGGCCATTCTTGCTTCCAAGGAGCACTCTGGTTGTACTTCTTCTAGGACAGATTTGTTGGTTCTTTTGGCAGTCCATGGTATATTCAATAGACGTCTCCAGCACCACAATTCAAAAGCATCAATTCTTTTTCTGACTCCCTTGTTCAATGTCCAGCTTTCACAACCATATGATGCCACTGAAAATACCATGGCATGAGTCAGACGCACCTTCATCTTCAATGTGACATCTTTGCTTTTCAATACTCTAAAGAGATCTTTTGCCACAGTTCTTCATAGAGCAATGCGTCTTTTGATTTCTTGACTGCTGCTTCCACGGGTGTTGATTATAGAGCCAAGCAAAGCAAAATCTTAGATAACCTCAATCTTTACCCCGACAGGTCTGTCAGTTTACCGCACGGTGGGGGCTTGTGTATTGCAATGAGGCTGAAAGCTATGCTACTGGTATCTCAGATACCAGCGGGGTTACCCATGGTGGACAGCTGAGCTTCCAGACTAAGATAGACTAGGGAGGGGGCACCGGTGAACTACTCCCGAAACAACTAACCATTGAAAACCCTAAGAATAGCAAAGAAACACTGTCAGATATAGTGCCGGAAAATGAGCCCCCCAGGTTGGAAGGCACTCAAAAGACTACTGGGGAAGAGTTGCCTCCTCCAAGTAGAGTCTACTGTGATGATGGAATAGGAGTAAGGCCCAAGGGACCTCTACTTGCTGATGTGGCACAACTCAAAATGAGGAGAAACAACTGTAAACATCCATTAATAACTGGAACATGGAATGTACATAGTATGAATCTAGGAAAATTAGAAATCGTTAAAAGAGAAATGGAGCGCATAAACATTGACATTCTAGGTATCAGTGAGCTAAAATGGACTGGCATGGGCCATTTTGAGTCAGACAATCATAGTCTACTATGCTAAGAATGATAAACTAAAGAGAAGTGGGGTTGCATTCGTCATCAAAAAAGACATTTCAAGATCTGTCCTGAAATACAATGTTATCAGTGATAGAATAATATCCATACGCCTACAAGGAAGGCCAGTTAATATGACTATTATTCAAATTTATGCACCCACCACTAAGGCCACAAATGAAGAAAGGGAAGACTTCTATCAGCTTCTGCAATCTGAAATAGATCAAACATGCAGTCAAGACATACTGATAATCACTGGTGACTGGAATGCAAAGGTTGGCAACAAAGAAGAAGGCTCAGGATTTGGAAAATATGGTCTTGGTGACAGAAACGAAGCTGGAGATCACATGATAGAATTTTGTCAGACCAATGACCTTTTCATTGCAAATACATTTTTTCAACAACATAAATGCAGACTATACACATGGACTTCACCAGATGGAACATACAGGAATCAAATTGACTACATATGTGGAAAAAGACGATGGAAAAGCTCTGTACAAAATGTCAAAAGAAGACCAGGTGCTGATTGTGGATCAGACCATCAACTTCTCATATGCAAGTTCAAACTGAAGCTGAAGAAAATTAGAACAAGCATACGAGTGTCACGGTATGACCTTGAGTATATCCCACCTGAGTTCAGAGACCACCTCAAGAATAGGTTTAATGCATTAGACACAAATGATAGGAAACCAGATGAGTTGTGGCATGACATAAAAGATATCATTCAAGAAGAATGCAAAAAATTATTTTAAAAGACAGAAAAAAAGAAAAGACCAAATTACATGTCAAAAAAGATGCTGGAACTTGACCTTGAATGTCGAACAGCTAAAGTAAAAGGAAGACATGATGAAGTTAAGGAACTAAACAGACGATTTCAAAAGGCAGCTCAAGAAGACAAAAACAAATATTATAATGACATGTGCAAAGAGTTGGAGGCAGAAAACCAAAAGGAAAGAACACACTCTGTGTTTCTCAAGCTTAAAGAAGTGAAGAGAAAATTCAAGCCTCAAGTGGCAGTAGTGAAAGATTCTACAGGGAAAATATTAAATGATTCAGGAAACATCAAAAGAAGATGGAAGGAAAACACAGAGTCATTATACAAAAAAGAATTGGTAGATGACCAACCATTCCAAGAGGTTGCATATGAAGAGGAACCAGTGGTATTGAAGGATGAAATGGAAACCGCCTTGAAAGAACCGGCGAAACACAAGGCTCCAGGAATTGATTGGATACCAATACAGATGTTTCAACAAACAGACGCAGCACTGGGGGTGTTAACATGTTTATGCCAACAGATTTGGAAAGCAGCTACATGGCCACCTGATTGGAAGAGATCCATATTTGTGCCTATTCCTAAAAAAGGGGATCCAACTGAATGTGTAAACTATCGGACAATATCATTAATATCACATACAAGCAAAAGCTTGCTAAAGATCATTCAAAAGCACCTGCAGCAGTATATAGACAGGGAATTACTGGAAAATCAAGCAGGATTTAGAAGAGGGCAGGGAACCAGGGACAACATTGCTGATGTCAGGTGGATATTAGCCGAAAGCAGAGAATATCAGAAAGATGTCTATCTATGTTTTATTGACTATGCAAAGGCATTTGACTGTGTGGATCATAATAAATTATGAATAACACTTTGGAAAATGGTAATACAAGAACACCTAATTGTACTCATGAGGAATCCGTACATGAACCAGGAGGCAGTTGTTTGAATAGAACAAGGAAACACTGATTGGTTTAAAATTGAGGAAGGTGTGCATCAGGGCTGTATACTTTCACCCTATGTCTTCAATTTATATGCTGAGCAAATAATCCGAGAAGCTGTACTTTGGGGAAGAACGCAGCATCAGGATTGGAGGAAGACTCATTAACAACCTATGTTATGCAGATAACACAACTCTGCTTGCTGAAAGTGAAGAGGATTTAAAACATTTACTGATGAAGATCAAAGATCATAGCCTTCAATATGGGTTGTGACTAAACATCAAGGGGATGGAGGTAAAGCTTAATGGTAGAGTGCTTGCTTAGCATTCCCAAGGCCCTGGTTTCAATCACCAATACCACAAAACAGAAAAAGGAATTAAAAAAAAACAACAACTAGTTAATATGCTGTAATGACAAAACTGGAAAACATGCAAGAATAGATGAGTAATGTAGCAGTGATTGAAAATCCAGAACCAAAAAGGCATGTTAAAAACCACATTGTAAGAGAAATGAGCAATATATATAATGGGCTCACCAACAGACTGGACGTGGCTAAAGAAAGCATTAGTTAGCTAGAGGATATATCAACAGAAACTTCCCAAAGTAAAACACAGAGGAAAAAACAAAACCTTAAGAACGATAGAATATTTAGGGAAGGTTCAATGTGTAATGAGAATATGAGCAAGGAAAAAAAAAAAAAAAGGAAAAGTAGACTAATAATGACTAAAATTTTTCCAGTTAGCATCGACAGTAAACCACAGGTCCAAAAAGCTCAGAGAACACCAAGCAGAGTAAATACACTTGAAATCTACCCGAGGTATATATAGCCTATCCAAACTACCAACAAACTAAAGACAAAATTTTGAAAAAGCCTGAGGGGAAAAAACCCCTTACATACAAAGGAACAAGTGTATAAATTACATGGAATTTTCATCATAAACCACAAAAGCAATGAGAAATTGGAGTGAAATATTTAGAAAGATGTGAAAGAAAATGCCAAACTAGAATTCTATAATCCAGAGCAGTGACTTTTGAAAAAGCAGGGAGAAATAAAGACTTACATATGAACAAAAACAGAATATGATGAGTAGACTTGGCTTGTAATGAGTATTAAAAGAAATTATTCATAGAGAGAGAACATGATTACAGGTCAGAAATTTAATGTACAAAAAAAAGCATAAGGCAAAATAAAACCTATTTTTACTCTAATAATTTCAAGATAATAATAGCAATACTGTATTTGGTGATTACGGTTGATGTGTAAGTGAAATGAATGGCAACCATGTTTTAAGGGATGGGAAGGAAGAACTAAAAATACTCTAAGTTACCTGCCCTACTCATGAAATGGTATGGTGCTATTTGAAAGTGGACTTGGAATAGTGTAAATGTAAACTGCCAACCATAGGGACATCACCAAAAAGTTTTTTTGTTTGTTTTTGTTTTTGAGACAGAGTCTCGCTAAATTATGCAGACTGCCTCTGGTCTTGAACTTGCGATCCTCCTGCCTCTGCCTCCTGAGTCGCTGGTATTACAGTTATGTGCCACAACGCCAGCACAAGTTTTTTTTTTTTTTTTTTTTTTTTTTTTTTTAAGAAATACAATTGCTATGCGCAGTGGGTCAGGCCCTTAATCCTAGCAACTTAGGAGGTGGAAGCAGGAGAATTGCAAGTTTGAGACCAAAGGCAGCCTGTGTAATTTAGCAAGACCTTGTCTAAAAATAAAAAGTAAAAAAATGGGCTGGGGTGCAGCTCAGTGCTTGCAAAGCATGCAAGTGCAAGATCCTGGGATCAACCCCTCAGTACCAAAAAACAAAAAAGAAAAGAAAAGGAAAGGAAAGAGAAAAAAATTTGATATTCTAAGAGAGGAAAAAAAGTGGAATTTTATAATATGCTCTATAAATCCAGAGAAGGCAGAAAAGAGATTTTTTAAAAATGAGAATAATGAACAGAAAACAGCTATACATATGGTAAATACCAATCCAACTATATCAGTAATTAACTGTGAATGGTCTAACTGCACCAATTACAAGGTGGGGAATGACAGAATGGATTTAAAAAATTGGGACTCAACTACATGTTAATAACAAGAAGCCCTTTTCTAGCGTAAAAGGACAGAATCAACTCATGCCCATCAGGATGGCTATTAGAAAAGAAATGTTAACAAGCATATGGGAAAACTAGAATGCTTTTGCGTTGTTCTTGAGAATATGGAAGGATAGTAAGAGGAATATAACAATTCTATGCCCACATTTAATAATCTACATATGATACCTGTGATATTATAAAACATTCAAACTCCTTGAAAGGCACAATCTACTAAAGCAGGAGAAATGTATACTTTGCATAAGCTCATGTCTACTGGACAAACTGAATCAATTCTAACTTTTCAAAACAGAAAGCTGGCTTCACTTATGAACTCTACCAAACATTTAAGGAAGAAATGATACCAATTCTCTGATCTGTTCCAGAAAATAGAAGCAGAAGGAACACTCACTCATTCTATGAGAATACTCTAATGTCAAATCAGATAAAGACATTACAAGAAGGAAAACTACAGAACAAAATATATCTAATGAACATAGATGCAAAAGGCCCTCAATAGCAAATTGAATCCAAAAATGTATACTAAGAATTATACATCATGACCAGATAGGATTTATCTCAAGTATACAAGGCTGATTCAACATGAGAAAATTAATGTAAGGAGCAAAAGTGATTCGGTGATGAAAAGAAGTCTTTTCAATAAATGGTGCTAGAAAAACTAGACATCCACATGCAAAACAAACAAAAACCCAAGACACACACCTTATATTTTTAACAAAAATTAACTCAAAACTGGTCATTGACCTAAATGTAAAGCATAAAACTTTAACACTTTTGGAAGATAAACTAGGAGAAAATCTAGATGGTCTAAAGTTTGGTGATGGCTTTTAGATACAATGCCAAAGGCACCATCTAAAAAGTAAAAAAAAATCTAAAAGCTCAGCAATAATAAAATGATCAACCCAATTTAAAATGAGCTAAAGGTCTAAACAGACCTCACCAAATAATATATACAGATGGCAAATAAATATATGAAAAGATGTTCTACATCATATGTTACAAGAAAATTGCTTAAAACAAGATACCGCTACACATCTCTTAATGGTGAAAATCCAAAACACATAATTCCAAATGCTGAAAAACAGCAACAGGAACTCATTACCAATGGGAACACAATACACAATACACAAAGAGTTTGGCAATTTCTTACAAAATTGTACATATTGGGTTGAGGATGTGGCTTAGTGGAAGAGTAGGTGCTTAGCATGCACGAGGCCCTGGGTTCAATCCCCAGCACCACAGGAAATAAAAAGAAACCAAAGCTACACATAGTTTTATCATACAATCCAGCAATCATGCTCATAGATTTTTACCCAAATGAATTGAAAATGTATGTGCCAAAAACTTGCACATGGATCTTTATTGTTAGGTAAAGTGGGTATCCAAGTCATAGCAACCCTATGTACAACAGGTGAAACAGTATTGTTAGTGCTTCTCTGCTATTCATAGGGTTTTCAATGGCGGGTTTTATTTATTTATTTATTTATTTATTGAGAGTGGCTTGCCAGGCTTGGTGTTCCCAGGCAGTCTCCTGTCCAAGTATTAACCAGGCCCGCCCCTGTTTAGCTTCCGAGATCTGACAGGATCAGACACCACAGTGGTATGGCTTCTGGCCCTTAAATACATATTACTGTCTGCAAACACTATATACTATATGATTCCAACTATTACAATATTCTAGAAAAACAACCACAGACAATAAAAAGACCAAAGATTCAGGGGGAAAGGAAGGGACCCATAGCTGGAGTATTTGTGACTTTTAAGGCAGTTAAGTTCTTTTGTATGATACTAAGACAGTGGTTACATGATTTTATGCATTTGTCAAAACAAAAATGTATAGCACAAAGGGAACCCTAATGTAAGCTATGGGCTTTAGTTAATACTGTATCAATATGATACAACTGCTTAACTATAGCAAATATAAGGGAAACAGGGAGGGGTGTTGAGAGGCTATACCAGAACTGTACTATCTGACCAATTTTCTATTCTGTCTGAACTATTTTAAATTGCTCTGTAAAGTGATTAAAAATATACAATGATTAAAAAACAAACCAAACCAATTAGAGATGTGCAAAAATAAGAGACATTTCATGAAAGAGGACAAACAAATGGTAAATATGCAATGAAGAACTATTCAGCATCAGCCATCAGGGAAATGCAAATTAAAATCACAGCAGGATGTTACCACACACCTACCAGAATGGCTAAAATAAATAGTAATGGCAGGCATGTTGGTACATGTCTGTAACCCCAGCACTTGGGAAAATGAGGCAGGAGGACAATGAGTTCAAGGCCAGCCTGGGCTACACAGTAAGACTCTGCCCCAAAAAACCAAAAAAAAAAAAAAATAGTGACAATACTAAATGCCAGGGAGGATTCAGAGAAACTGGGTTGCTCATATATATTGTCCATTTCCATTTATATAGTATTTGTGAAATAAGAAGTTATGCAACTGGAGAGCAGATTAGTGACTGACGGGGCTAAAGGTGACAGGAGTGAGTGGGAAACGGGTGTGACTACCACAGCAGGATGCCAGCAACCATGTGTGGAGGGGAATGTTCTGCATCTTGACCGTATCAATGTTAGTGTTCTGCTTGTGGTATTATATTATGATAATGGTTTGTAAGAGTTTAGTGGGGGAAGTGGGAAAAGAATAGATGGAATCTCTCTGATTTCTTACAATTATCTAAGAATCTAGTTATCCCAAAACTAAGAAGCTTAATGTTTAAAAATAATTAAAACTAAAATACAGGAGTAGAGCCAGTAGATCTGGATTTTTTTTTTCAGTACTGGAGGTTGAACCCAGGGCCTCACACCTGCATGCTTTGCAAGTGCTGGACCACTGAGCTGTGCCCCCAGCCCATTTTCTTTTAATTTTTTTGAGACAGAGTCTCGCTAACTTACCCAGACTGCCTCTGGTCTTGAGCTTGCGATCCTCCTGCCTCCACCTCCGGAGCTGCTGGGATTACAGGTGTGCGCCACCGCACCCAGTGCCTAGATCTGGATGTTAATCAAGACTTTATAGGCACAAGAACACAGTCACCAAAAGAGTAAATTGGCTTTCAATGGTCTGTACTCAACCAGCAAATACAGAGATTAATAGGTGGACTTTTTTTCTTTTTTCTTTTTCCTACTCCACCATGTCCAAGTTGGCTACTTTTTTTTTTCTTAAAAAAAAAAATTCTAGCTGGGCACAGTGGTGCATGCCTGTAATCCCAGCTACTGGTACAGCACTTGGAAAGCATGCAAGTGTGATGCCCTGGATTCAATCCAGGACCACACACACACACACACACACACACACACACAGAATCCTCCTGGATATTGGTAGGTTTAACAGAAAGCATAAAGAAACCCTGAAGATGAGAGGACTGGGAGCAGGGAAGCTGCAGTTTGGGTGATTGAGGAAGAAAGCCGGTTGAGTGGGTAGCTGGTGGCAATGACAGCCAGAAAGAAGTCTGGTTAGTCACATGTGAAAAGTGAATTACATGGAAGGTGCCTGGAAAATTTTCACCTGGTCCAAGTAGCAGTGTTTATCTTTTACAGAGCCCCTATCTTTTGCTCTGTTTTGCATGCTCCATTGAAATTTACAGATCAGTGGACTACAATCCATGGCTTTTCATAAACTGAAAAAACTATATATCCAAATTAAGAAAGTCACCAGGTCTTACTGGTCTTTGTGGCACACTCCTAGCACTTAGGAGGCAGAGGCAAGAGGATTGCCAGAGTTTGAGGCCAGCCTGGTCTACATAGCAAGTTCCAGGCCAGCTGGGGCTACATAGCAAGACCCTGTCTCAAAAAAATACATAAAACATAGTCACTAGCTCCCTAGAAGCTACTTCATGCTCCCTTCTCCTTTGCCCACTAATATAAGTGGAATCACATCATATATTCTTTCATGGCTATGTGGTTGTTTTTTTCTTTTCTTTTCTTTCTTTTTTTTGTTTTTGTTTTTGTGTTTGGCTTGGGTTGGAACGTAGGGTCTTAAGCACCTAGGCTACATTCACTAAGCTACTCTCCTAGGCCTGTCTGCCTTTTTTTTTTTTTAGTCAACATTAATTTGTGAGAGCTTTCTGAAATGTTGCATATACTTGTATACTTGTAGATCTTCATTCTTATTGTTATATACTACTCCATTTGCAAACATACTACAATTTATCCATTCTACCATTGCAGGGCTTCCCGTCTGATTTCGGAAACTAACCAGGGTCAGCCTGGTTAATCCTTGGATGGAACACCACCTGGGAATACTAGGTGCTGCAGGCTAGGCAAAAGAACCTGGCAGCCCATTCCCAAAACAATCAGCCATTGAAAATCCTATGAATTGTCAGAGAAGCACTGACAATAGTCCCCGGCATAGCAGTGTCTGGTAGCATATCATTCTGTTGTAAACACAGTTGCTATGAGTCAGACGTGAATCTACAGCACCAGCAATATTGCAGGGTACTTGTATAGCTTCCAGTTGAAGGCCATATGTATATTGCTGCTTTGGTCATTCATGTACATGTCTTTTCAACAGATTACATTTTTTGTTTGAGACAGAGTCTCACTATGTAGCCCCAGTTGGTCTTGAACTCTTGATCCTCTTGCCTCAGGTTCCCAAGTACTGGGATTACAGATGTGGGCCACCACACCTAGCTCATATTACATATTTCTGTTGGGTACCCACCTACTAGGGCTGGGATTTAGCTCAGTTGGTAGAGCGCTGCGCTGCGGTCTCTGAGGTCCCAAGTTCAATTCCCAGAACCGCAAAAGGGAGAAGGGCCTGGCAATCCACTCCCAAGGCAATCCCGAAACAATCAGCCATTGAAAACCCTATGAGGGTCGCTATGAGTCGGATGCCGACTCAACGGCACCTAACAACAACAACAACCCACCTACTATTGAAAAAAGGTGGGTTGCAGGATATATATTCAGCTTTTGGGAAAGTTTCCACAATGATTACATATCTTACACTTCTACCACTACTTATCAAGATCTTCCCAAATACATGCTACTTTCAGTCTCTTAAATTTTAGCCATTCTTGTTGTTGTTGTTAGGGGCCGTCGAGTCAGTATCCAACTCATAGCAACCCTCATAGGGTTTTCAATGGCAGACAGTTTCGGGACTGCCTTAGGAGTGGATTGCCAGGCTCTTCTCCCTTTTTTGCGGTGCTGGGAATCAAACTCGGGACCGCAGAGACAGCAGCGCAGCGCTCTACCAACTGAGCTAAATCCCAGCCTTTATTAGCCATTCTAGTATTGGGATTGCATTTTGGTTTTAATGATAGGTAAGATAAGTGAGCAAAAGGGTCTTGTTTTTTGAAAAGAAACCAGGTACACAAGACAGCTCCTCACCTTAGGGGCCAAGATTTGCTAAAGGCGTTTTTCTTCCACTTATTAAGAGTCATTTGGTTTAAGCATGCAATGAAGGTGTCAAGTCGCAATTGTTCCCTTAAACTTAGAAGTCGAGCCCAAGCCATCCAAACCGGTAAAACAGCAAAAAAGCAAATGACTTGGGCTGACCATGGAAAGCCAGAATTAAATGTTGAGATGCATACATATATACTCACCGGAAAGTCCTCTTTATCTACATACAAACACCACCCAGGTTCCAAATTGTGTACCTTTTATGTAGTTATGTAGTGGGAAAGAATGAAGATAGCTTCCAGTTAGCTGTGGCAGTGAACAGCTGTACTCCAGTAATTATCTGTGATGACTCACTTGGATCCCTAGACTTGATACGGAGATTATTTTAAACTGAAGACCTGCCCCTCACAATGGTGTCTACCTGTAATCCCAGTGACTTGGGAGGCAGAGGCAGGAGAATACAAGTTGGAGGCCAGAGGCAGCCTGCATAACTTAGCAAGACCATGTCTCAAGACACAAAATAAAAAATGGGTGGGGGTGCAGTTTATTGGTAGAGCACTTGCAAGGCCCTGCGTTCAGACCCCTAGTATCTCAAAAAAATAAATAAACTGAAGACATCTGAGATTCAACAGATGCAAAAAGCAGTTTGTTCAGAGCTTCCATTATCTAAAGGCAGAAACTTTTGTGAGGCTGCACCACTGGCCCCCAGGGGAGTTCTGTTGGCCAGAAAGAAGCCAGAGACCACCTGCGCCTGGAGAAACAAAGAACTTTCCTGTCTTCCCAATGTTCTCCTAAGACTCCATTTGTCTTTCCTGAAGAAATCACTTGATTTTCCCCCAAACTGTTTTTCCCCCTCTGTCATGATTTAGTTTGTCAAGTAAACTCCTATCTCTAATCACTGAGGTAGCTTATTTTGTGCACTTCCACAGGCATGCTGGATTAGAAGTTGTCTTTTCTCTTGTTAATCTTTTCAGTTAATTTACAGATATCCAATCACTAAATGTAAATTGGTAAAGGAAAAAGCACCCCACTCTCCAGGAATTCTTTTGAGTATCAGCAGGACCCATCAGTTTGGGCTTTCATTACTCAGTAACTTATTTAGTTGAACTGTTTGGATAAAATAAAGATGTGCTTTTGTGAATATTCCCCCATGTGTCTGTCAGCTTATTGTGCTGTGGGGGCTTGTGTGTTGCTGTGATGCTAAAAGCTATGCCACCGGTATTTCAGATATCAGCAGGGCCATGCATGGTGGACAGGGTTCAGCTGAGCTTCCAGACTAAGATAGACTAGGGAGAAGGACCCAGCAGCCCACTCCCAAAACAATTAGCCATTGAAAACCCTATGAATAGCAGAGAAGCACTGTCAAATATAGTGCCACAAAATGAGCCTTCTGGACTGGAAGGTATTCAAGAAATGACGGGGGAAGAAGAGTTAACTCCTCAAAGGAGAGTCAACTTTCATGAAGGAATGGCGTAAAGCCTCTGGGATCTCCTTTTGCTGATGTAGCACAACTCAAAATAAGAGGAAATAAAGTGGCTGCAACACTGGGCCCAAACATAAAAAGATTGTGTGTATGGCACAGTGTTGGGTAGTGTTTCGTTCTGTTGTACACAGGGTTGCTACGAGTTGGATCTCACTTGGTACTGACCAACATGTGGATATTATTTCAGAGAAATACAAGTGTCAAAGGTCTAGAGTGCTACCTCCAAGCCCCAGTTTTCAAGCTGAGTGTTCCCAGGTGTGTTTGCTGGGGATGCATCTTCGTTTCTGTCAAGCAGGTACCTTAGCCAGACGCTGCTCTTCTCAACAGTCTGGGCCTAGGCTGTGCATCTTCTCAGTGTCCCAGTGTTTACCAAGAGGGCTGCTTTTGAGCTGCCCTTTCAAACCTCACATCAGAGGAACCCAAGACTCTCGACTGATTTTCACCCCTTCGAACAAGCTGCTCATCTCAAAGGCACCTGCACTTACCTACTACCAGCTCATGTCAGAAGTTAGGACATGGGGACCATCTTATTAGGGGAGGAGGGCTGGGGCCCAAGTCAGACCAGCACTCTGCAAAGAGGATTCCTTCGGTAGCTGTGTGTGTGTAAAATCAGAATTAAAAAGAGCCTGGGACATACTTCCCTCCCCTTTGTCAGGGGAAGAGGTAAACAAGCTATGCAGAGCTATGAATGCTAACTATCCCAGTAGCATAGCGGCTGAGTTTGAGCTCTGGCATTTTGATTAACCTCCAGGGCTCTGCTCGCTGCAAGTGGAAGCTTATGATGAATTAAACCACTCCGCACGCCTGTAATGACAGCGACACGAAGACTGAGGCAGCCCTCAAAACTTAGTGAGACTCTGTCTGGAAATAAAAAATAAGCAAAGACTCTGGGCGTGCAGCTCGGGGGTAGAGCACCTGCCCAGCTTGGGCGAGGCTCTGGGTTCATTCCTGCAGTACTGCAAAATAAAACAAAACAAAACAAAAAATAAACCCCCCTCCCAGGGGCCCGCGCAGAGGCCGGAGCGACGCCAGCTGGCCCGTGCGGGGTCCCCACGTGGCGCTTCCCCCCGGTGGCCGCTGAAGAGTGAGCTTACCTGCGGGGCTGCAGCGAGGAGCCAACGGGCCCCACGACCGAACTGCAGCAGCGGGTGCGGGGCAGGCAACTGGGGGTGGGGAAGCGACCGAAGGAGCCTGAGGCGAACCCCGCCCCCACCCTCCACCCCCGCCGGGCAGGCGCCCACAAACGCCCCGCTCGCCCCGCTCTCTCCTTTCCCGCAGCGGCTCCGACCCGCACCCACCTCGCCGGTGCGCCTGCCCCGCAGAGGGAGTCAAGGCCCGGGAATTTAAAACCACAAGTGCCCAGGCCCCCACCTACCCTAACCACTGCCTGGGGTGGGCCGCGACCCAGCAAGTTCTGCAAGTGGCCCAAGGGATTCGTCTGTGCAGGTATTTGTGATCTATTTTCTTAAAGGGTTGATCAGTACCTAGGAGAGGGCAACTAGCAAGCCTGAAATCGACAAGAGATTTTTTAAAAGACCCATTTTCTGAAAACAAAACAAAACACAAAACCTGACAGCCTAGTGTAATTGTAAAAAATAAAGCAAAGGTGAAAGCACTTACCTTTTCGCTAGCATTCTGATTGTAATTTCGAAAACTGGTTTCACATGGCAAAGAGCTGGCCATTTACAACTTGAACTGCGCAGAGCTGGGGGTGTGGTTCAGTATTAGAGAGGGACTTTAGTGTGCTGGGGCCCTGGATTCCACCCCCAGCAAAAAAAAGAGAAAAAGATTAAATAAAAAAATAAAAGTCCCCCAAACCAACTGTACTTCCAAAAACCTTGCATTGAATACGTGTTCACAGAAGTCAACACTTTCCTCTGTCAAGTATATTTGTATATATTTTTTTAAAAATGGGTGTTAGTTGTGTTAAAGAAAAAGTGAATTTGTTGTACTAAATGTGCTGTTAAGTGTCCTGGAGTTGCCTCCGACTCACAGAGACCCTACGTACAACAGAAGGAAACACCCTGGACACTGTGCCATGCACACATCTGCTATTCATAGGGTTTTCATGGTTGATTGTTTCAGGAGTGGGCTGCCATGTCCTTCTTCCATTTTTGCGGGTGCTGGGGACCAAACCCGAGGCATCAGAGAACACAGAGCAGCACTCTGCCAACTGGGCTAAACCCCAGCCCACAATGTGCTGTAGAGTTTTGTTTTGTTTTCTTTAAGCTAATCAAATTGGAAGGTTCCCCAGATGCAAACCAAATACACCAACCTTATTCCTTAGCAAATGCAAAGGAAGACAAGTGTCAATACTTCATACAACTAGATTTAATAAGTTGTTATTACAGAAAAAAAAGTCCAAACTACAAAGTTTAAGCAGTTGTAAGCAATAAATAGCTGCATTGAGCTCCATGTTTAGTCACAGTACTGTAGTTCCATACAAGCAATATTAGTCCAAGCCCCAAAGGCAGAAGCTGAGTAAGGGTTACTAGCAAAAAACAATCTAAGAGAACAGGTAATAAAAGATACAATACATTTAAAATTAGTTGTTAGTTGAAAAACAAATACATAGATCTTAGCTGTGAACACTCTAAAAGTTATGTCCATTATTTTGACAGCAAAAATACAAATACCTAATACTTTATACCCCAACAGAACTATATCCAGGAGAGAAAAAGAGAAGTTATCCTGTGTTAGCACCCGAGTTTTCTACTAGTTGCAATTAACTTCTTCACCATACAATTGAAGCATCCCTGAATCACAGATCCACTACTTGACCCATTTTGGGGTATAAAGTCAACAGCATCAGTTATAAAATACTCTGGGGTAAGATGGAACACTATTGCAGCTGAGATAGAGAAGTCTGATTATTAGAAAAGAAAACAAATAAATAAAAACAGCTCAGGTGACATACCATACAAACTAGTGAAAAAGCAACAATCCATACAAATAAGCCAGTTTGAGCAAAAAGATACTTTTTTCACTAATCTGTGACTAATCTTTCATTCAAACCTTGCAAGTAGAGATGTCACAATACTCAAATATTTAGGTAGGAGCTTTACCCAGTTAAATGCCATTTTGTTGCTAATATAATAGATAAAATGAAAACTAGCAGTTATTTGCTAATTGCATAAATGCAGTACATTCTGCATTAGCCCATGCCTCACTAACAAGCTATAAAACACAAGATATAGGCAGAAATCTAAGCATAATCTTTATACCACTAAACAAGAATTTTTCCAATTTCTCTTCTTCTGTTCCTAATCATTTATTTGTAGTTAATGTAAAATTCCACCCAGTAGTACCCAATTTGAGTTAAAATTTTACATCACAACTTGATCTAATCTATATATTATTTACAAAACTGAATACATAGAGCGTACCCAAGAGCCAACTCCAGACTTGTGTTTCTCCAAGTTGTTGATTAACCTCACCTCCGTGGCAATGGAACCCGAAGAGGTCACCAACAACGAGTAGAAACACACCGTCTATCTAGAGCAAGTCATTGGATGTTCTGTTTACGCAACACCAGTTTTGCAGTTGTTTGATGTTTCTGCTTTTAGGCGCCACTGCAACCACTCTCTGCCTTAACAGCGCAGCTTCCAGGCGAGGGAGGGCCGCAGAAGCAGCATCAGGAGGGCAGACATCATGCACGAGTGGCCCAATGTGTCGCCACAATAAAAGGCAAACAAGGGGCTCCCGACAGGGGGCAGGCAGAGGGTGTGAAGCAAGATGCAGTCCGACATACACATGGTGTCCATATACAGTGGTGACATGTGAGTGTGCCTCTTCTGGGCCACCAGCCAACCCTTACAAGGAGGTAACACTGGTGGGACACCGCAGTTAAAGTCTACACTCCACAGAAGGTGGTGTTCTCTTAGCAACTTCCTGACTCACAGACGTCACCAATGTAGATGTGTGTAAAGGATTTGGGAGGGAAAGGCACAGTTTCACACGTGGACAGCAGGTGGTGGCAGATTCACACACACACACACACAGGACATGAGGAGGGGTGGAGGGGAAAGCACTGAATCATTCTGTTGACCCCATTAGGTTTCAAACCCAGTGGTATTTCAGGAGGGGTGACTTCATTATCAGGACCACAGATTTGGCTGCACCTGGTGTTGTATAAATCCACTGTGACATCCCTAGAGACCTGTACTGTGACATCCCTAGTCTTACACTAAACCACTGTAACAAAGGAAAAGGCTTGTCAAAATTTCACATGTTCTGCTCATTCTGTTATTTTATTACCCAATTTTCCATTACATTTCCAATCACTTTACATAACCAATCATTTTCATCGTTGTCACACTATTGTAAACCACATCAGCAAGTTAATACATAAAGCTTTGCATTTCAAAAAACTAGACACTTTAGTAACAATATTACAAAGGTTTTAGCTTCAAAAATAACTGAAAATGAAAAAAATAAACTTTTAAAGAATTAGCATCATAAAATTAATTTATTCCAAGTAAAAATACAAAATAATATTATGACATTGACCAGATATGAAAGTCCCTCCCAGAAACAACTCTATTAATGATTGAGAAAGCACTCCTTAAAGAAAATACCAAATAAAATGAAAAATATGTAAATATGTTTAATTTTTTTCTTAGCAAAAAATCTTTCTAAAAATAACAATGAAAATTTGTCTCAGTACAAAGGCTACATTACTATTGAAAAAATACCAGCATGAAGAAAAGGTACATATTTGACAGTAGAAAAATGATTTCAGTGAATCACAATGTCTAAAGTTTGCAATGAAAATAAATCTGCAATAAAGATTTATGCCTTTTTTCTTTTCTTTTTTTTCTATTTTTTATACAAACAGTACAAACAGTATTGCACATAACAACAAATAGTCGAGGTTAGGTTATAGCCTTCAAAAAATCGACTAGTTCAAGTGTCACATCAAGGAAAGGCCACAACAGGACCTGTGTTTCCCAGGGGCTTCCCAGTCAAGTTGCAGGTCAGAACACCTCTATGTTTTAAAAAATAATTTTTTTGAAGGACCCTCTCTTTTAATATAACATTAAGAACTTGGGAGCACATTTATTTACAAAACAAAAGGGAACATGTTATAATTTAATAAACTAAAAAAGTTCTCTTTAAAAAAATACAAACAGAAGAACTCTTTCACAATCCTGGTCAGTCGTGCACAATCAACGCTTGATTATAAATATACAAATTAAGGAAAGTAGTTTCCACCATCTATTCACAACTTTCAGCACCAAATGGAGTTTATTTTTTTGAAACCTATTCTTCATGACAATGTTTGTTTGTTTCTTGCCTTCACTTTAGCTTTATGCTGTACAATCTTCCAGCGTGTTTTTTTTAAATCTCAGTGTTATTTTAGTACATGAAAGAGGGGTGCTTCTTCAAAAAGTTTTGCTTCTTTCACATAATTAGGTAGATTTCTGTAGGTTAGATATGATCTTTAATATTATAGTTATAAAGCTCTAACTTCATTTTCAAAAAACACAAATAAGCATGAAAAAAATAAAGTTACCCATCTGTTAAATCATTTTCTTGCAGGATTAAATTAATATATATTTTTCTGAATAAACTTACTTAGAAAATATCATTTTCTTTCCTATATTTCAAAATTGAGGTATTGCAAAAGATCATGTCAGTCAGAAAGCATGCCTTTTTCCTTAAAAACAAAAAGAATCTTCAGCCAGCTTTTGAAAACGGTCTAGAATACAAAAAGTAGTAGTGCATAACAAAATTTCTTGTACAGATGAAAAAAAAAAAAAAAGAACACAAACATAGAGAAAAAATCTAAACAAACAAAACCACAACTGGGCTAGAAAAAAGCAATTATTACCAAAAAGCCCAGAGGTCACCTCAAAAGGGAAGGATTCTAATAAGCATTTTTAATTCAGTAAAAAACTATTTTTGCTTTTCCTTTTTGAAAACAAACTATAGCTTGAGAGCCAGTAATTGCAACTAAACACTGGAGGAAAAAAAAAAAAAACAAACCCCAAACACAAGCAATACTAACTTCAGACAGTACAAGGACATCACAGCACATAAAACACAGTGACTTAAACCTATTCTGCAGTGTCATATCCAGTCAGATTGTCCCCAGAATTCCAAAACATAGGAAGAAGATTTTTAAAAGATTTACATAGTCTCGCATTGTGTTTGTTTATATATTACTATCTGCAGCCCAAGAGTGAATGCTAAAAAAATGTCCACGGTATACTAGCAGGGCTTCATTCTATTCAAGCTTTACAGGATAAATCCAGGGAATTAAGTAGTTAATTTCTCACCCAGACAACCAACTCTGCCCAGGCCATTTTACTTTGTACAGACATTTCTTTAGCATCACCATTACACAACTTTCTTAAAGATGTGCCTAGTTTGTCAATCTGACAACTTATCTCTAGATACTGTATATATTCTTAGTGTTTGTAAGCTAAGATGAGCTCTTTGGTTTTTTGGACAAGGTCTGAAGCTATGTAAAATGGTGCAAGCACTAGAAGATTGTAACTAAGAGCTCATGTGTTACTTAATAATATACCAGTTATGAACTGTCAAGTTCGTTAATGTCTGACACAGAGGCTTTAAACAGTTAAGTTTGATCACAGTTAGACATAATCACTTACTATATAAAATAAATTGCACAATATATAACAGAGCACCACAAAGTACTTCATCTACCATCCACAAATTTGCTTTAAGAATATCCTACACCTAGGTTTTATATTGGTTGTAATATAGGTCTTTCTGTTATGGGCTCTTCCTGTTCAGAAGCATTCCATTTATTGAGGCATGCCTTCCTCCCATCTATTACCAATTCCTTGAATGAAAAAAATCTTCTTTTAAAAAATGAGTATTTTATAGCTTATATAGATTCTTAATTTGTGCATTGTGGGAAGGTTTTATACTAGACATTGGATATAAAATTTATTGCATGCAGCAACCTGATTAAGTAAACATGCAGTCAGAAATAGTGACCTTCCGTTGAAGCTTTCTGAAGTCTATTCTGAACTCCTTTCGGCAGCTGACTCTATCCCTAATCACAAAAGTGTGTTGTTGGGTTTCATTGTTTTTGTTTTTAATTGATACCTTAGCCTGAATAGAGTATTATGGTATAAATAATACCATTTTAATAGCAGCAAAAGCTATTGCAGCATAAATTTACATAACACTAAAAGATCTAACCAAAATCCTCGGCCAAACAAAAATCAAACATGAAGGAAAAAGAAAGATCCAGCTTATGAGGTATCCTTACAAGTCAAAATATAGAGCAACTAAAGGCTTATTTTCATTAAGGGTTATCCTTATTCTAAATGACTCCAACTAATGATTGCTGAATTGTGAAGTTTTTGCTACATCTGCCACCTACTCACGAGTATTACCTTTGGTAAGTCTTGTCCTAGGGGCAACTCTCTAAGTTTCTGAAAATAAGTGCATGCTCCAGTTTAAAAACAATCAGAACAACAACAACAACAACAACACAACAAACAAAATAGTCACACACATCAACCTGATGGCCTCTGATGAGAATGGCAGTCTACTCACTGTCAAGAGTGACAAATCAGGTGTAAGAAATTAAGGTACCAAGCAGACAAAGGTGTGAATCAAAGTGCAAATCAGTACCGTTACACACTCTGCAGTTTTGCATTATACTGGACACTGAGTTCAGTAATATGACTGTAAATAATAATAATAGTAATAATAATAATAAAAAGACCCATTTCTTCTTTAAAAATCGAGAACGAATGCACAGATTTCCAGAACACTGTAAGCCCTGAGGCAGTGCCCTCTCTTTTCCCTCCTTGTTATCTACTCCAGTACTTGTGGCTGGGTTGGCCCTGGGCTCAGCTCCAGCGGAACGGGACGTGACGAGGGCGGTCGCCTCCCTCCTTCACCAGTGGTTTGTGGAATTCGCGCCCAGCACGGGAATGTATGCTGGCCCAGCAGTATTCGCAGTAATACTGCAGACAGGTGACGTTGGCACAGAAGAATGGGGCAAACTTCCCACCACAGCGCGTGCCCTGGCACTCGTCACACATCTGATCATCCAGCACATACGGCTTCACTTCCACCTGGACCCAAAGAGGAGAGACAGGGAAAGATGTTTTAGCGATGCTTTCTCGCATTTCTTCTTTTTGGGAGTTTACAGTATAGTCTGCTGATCTGCCTCAATCAGATGCTGCTTTGAACCCTGCTGATCTTATGGCAGTTCAGACTACAGGCTCTGGAATCAGCTCCTTGATTTACTGGCTTTGTGGCATCAGGCCAGCCCTTAACCTTTCTCTGTGCCTGCTTGCTCTACATTTGTTGCTACTGTTAGGTGCTGTTGAACTGGGTCCGACTCATAGCAACCCTCGTAGGGTTTTGTTTCAGGATCGTTTCAGGAGTGGGCTGCCACATCCATCTCCCATTTTTGCAATGCTGGGGATCGAACCCAGGCCCTCAGAGTTTGCAGAACAGCACTCTGGCAACTGAGCTAAGCCCCAGCCCCTTTGCTCTACCTGGATATCTGTGGAAGGGTATAGCTCTTATGCATACATCTGTGTAAATGGGGATAATGGTGTCTACCTCAGAGAGTGCTGGTGAGGTTAGAGAGGCATGGCAGGTAAAAGCACAAGAGCTGAATGCTAAGGCAGGACAGCCTCCCACCGTGCAGGACAAAGAACATTTTAGGGAGAGGAACCAGCAAGACAAAGGCCCATAAGCAGGAACAGGTGGGGCATGTACCTGGGGACTCTTTGGCTGAAGCCAAGCCCCAGGAAGCACTGCATTGAGGAGAAGTTGGGAGGGTGGCTGAATGGAGATTTGACTGTGAGGCTCTGGGCTGCAGTGTTTTGATGACAAGGCTTTCCAAAGCCCAACACCCCAGGACCATTAGTAGACACTATGGACTACAATGGGAACAGTGACTGGTGGACGTTGAGAACCCCCTGGAATAACTGGGGCTATTTTGTTTTTTGGACTTCCTCTATTACTTTAATTTTCCCCAAGACTGGAAGCTTTAATAGGGGACTTTTTAATTATAGTCCTTTACAGAGCATTTAAAAATCTAAATGAAGCTAAAGTATTTGACATGAATACCAAAAGTAAAGGAGAACAGAAGTTACCACAGTTGCCCCCATGTCATTTCCTTTCAGCCTCACAGAAGAAACACCTTTAACCTTAATTGTCCTCTTGAATGTCCTGAAAGAGCGGCAAGGTGAAGAGTCTGATCAAGCCTCTCCCATACCTACCTCCAGAGCTCTGTGGAGGAGCAGCCCTGGGGATGGAGCCAAGGGTGCACAGCCTTGTGAGGTTGGTAAACTGCCTGTGGACGCTGCCAGGTCATAGGAGGGCAGGAGGCAGGGCTCGCCAGAGGGCGTGAGGGGTGGGAAGCAGGTGAGATGGAATGATGGGGGCTGGACGCTGTACTTTCCTCCTCCTTTCCTTTCTGAAGCACCCTTGGTTTTTAAATTGTTTTTTTTTGTTTTGACACAGGACCTTGCTATGTAGCCCAGATTTCAAACTCCTGATTCTTCTGCTTCAGCTTCTTGAGTGCTGGGCTTACAGGTATGCACCACCACACTCGCCTCCGAAGGCCCTTTTGCTCACCTCCTCTCAAGTTTTGCCTGTGATTACGAGCTCTAGTCTCCAGGTCCACCTGCCACCCAGATATTTCTACTTAGAAGGCTGATCTGACAGGGCTTATACCAGCTGTTGCTTGGTATAAGCATTTTCCCAGGTGGAAAATATCTTTATTGCTCTTTCCTCTTCTTTTCCCTCCTCAACTTATACAGATAGTAAGTGGATTTCAAAAGCATTTCTTACATTCATCTCTGCATCATAATGAAAACTACAGTAGCTCTGGAGTCAACATGCCTGGGTTCAAATTTAGGCCGATTAGTGGCTATGAAACTGTAGGAAAGTTTCTCAGCCACTGAGCCTCTGTATATGGGAGGAAGAGATTTCCTACTTTATAGGGTTCATATAGAGAGTAAGTGAATTCAATCAGATAAAGCATTGTCTGACACGTCCTAAGAACTACATAAAGCTATTATTACTACTGCTTCCTCTCTAGCCCTGGCCACCACAACTTGTGTTAGATGCAATCAGTATCAATGGCTTCTATGCTAGCCACCAAGCTCCAGGTCTTTCCAGATTCAGTTCTCCTAAGAACATGTTGACATTTCAATAATCTGCTTCCACAATGTTCCTCTCCTGGGTAGAAGCCAGTCAGACTCCACTGCCCATAGGACTGAGTTCAGCTACCTTAGTAAAATATCATACTCTCTCTCTGATGCCCCTCTGTCTGTCAGCTTGTGCTGTGGCGGCTCACATGTTGCTGTGATGCTGAAAGCTATGCCACTGGTTCTTCAGATACCAGTAGGGCCACCCATGATGGACAAGTTTCAGCTAAGCTTCCAGATTAAAACAGACTAGGGAGATAGTAGGCCACTCCTAAAATAATCACCCACTGAAAACCTATGAATAGCAGAGACGCACTGTCAAATACAGTGCTGGAAAATGAGCCCTCCAGGCTGGAAGGCATTCAAGAAACAACTAGGGAAGAGTTGCTTCCTCAAAGGAGAGGCAACCTTAATGAAAGGAATGGAGTAAATCCCCTGGGACCTCCTTTTGCTAATGTGGCATGACTTAAAATAAGAAGAAACATAGTGACTGCAACATTGGGCTCAAACATAAAAAGACTGTGTGTATGGCATGGTGTTTGGTAGTGTTTCATTCTGCTGCACACAGGATAGCTAAGAGTTGAATTTAACTCAGTGGCACCCAACAACCAACTACATCTCTCTTATGAGTGAAAAACAAGCCAGAGTCTTTATGATTTGCCTAATCTCTCTCAATAACTTCCCAACTCAAACTCTAATTGGTCTCTAATTATTGTTGTTGTTTTGTTTTATTTTGTTTGAGACAGGGTCCCACTATGTAGCCCAGGCTGGACCTGAAATCATATTGATCCTCTTGTCTCAGATTTCAGAGAGCTGGGATTACAGGTGTCCATCAACACATCCAGCTTTCTTTGCTGATTTTTTCATTGGGTTGCTTTTCTGGTGTGAAATTTTAAGAGTCATTTATATATTCTGGATTCTAGTTGTTCATCAAATACATGACTTGCAAATATCTTTTCCTATTTCGTAGGCTGTCTACACCTGCACTACCATGGCATCCAATCTTGTCAGTTCTTGGAAGCTAAGCAGGGTTGGGCTTGGTCAGTCCTTGGATGGGTGACTACCTGGGAATAGCATGAGGTGTAAGCCTGGGAGAAAGTCCCAGCAGCTCACTCCCGAAACAATCAGCCATTGAAAATCCTATGAATAACAGAGAAGTACTGACATACTACCAAGCATGGCAGTCTTACAAAGCATTGTATCTGTTGTACATAGGGTTGCTATGAGTCAGATCCCACTCAAGGGCACCTAAAAACAACAACATTTTGTAGGCTGTCTTTTTAGTTTTTTGATAATGTCCTATGATACAGAAAAGGTTTTTTATTAGTAATTTTTAATGTACACCTTAATGGGTCTCATTATGACATTTCCATACATGCATTTCATTGTACATTGCTCATGTTAACTTCCCCCTTCTCCTCTCATTCCTCCAGCCCGTCCTTCCCCACCAATGGTCTCATTTCTACTTGCTTGTCTTTTTTTGTGATTCTATCTATCTATATATGTACATCCTGATTTTGCCATAATGGCAACATATGTGATCTTTTCTTTTTTCCCATTATCCTTTCTTCTCACCCCCTCCTTCTTCTCTTTAGTTCATTATCTTTCCCTGTCTGCTGTCATGATCTGTATCTTTTAATAATGAATATATATTGAAGTCTAACATCTACATATGAGAGAAATCATGTGATGTTTATCTTTCTGGATCTGGCTTAATTCATTTAAAATGATGATCTCTAGTTCCATCCATTTTCCAGCAAATGCCATAATTTTGTCCTTCCTATGGCTGAATAAAACTCTATAGTGTTTATATACCACAATTTCCATATCCATCCATCTGTTCATGACACTTAGGTTGATTCCATATCTTGGCTAATGTGAATAGTGCCACAATAAATAAGGATAAGCAGGTATCTCTATGGTATATTGACTTATATTCCTTTGGATATACACCCATGAATGGGACAGACAGGTCATAGGCAGTTCTATTTTTAAGTTTTTGAGGGACCTCCATACTGATTTCCATAGTGGCTGCACCAACCTGCATTCCCACCAGCTGTGTATAAGTTTTTAAATTTTGATGCAGTCCAATTTATATATTTTTCTATTGTTGCTCCTCTTTTTAATGTCATGTCTAAGAATTCACTGCTAAATTAAGGTCATGAAGATTTACACCTGTGCTTTCTTCAAAGAGTATTGTGGTTTTAGCTCTTAGATTTAGGTTGTCAATCTATTTTGAGCTAACTTTTATACATAGTGTGGGAGGGGGCCCAGCTTCATTCTTTTACAAGTAGACATCCAATTATCCCAGTACCACTTTCAAAGAGATTATTTTGCCCAGGCTGGCATCAAACTCTTGGGCTCAGGGATCCTCTGGCATCAGCATCCCAGTGGCTGGGACTCAGAGGCACATTCACTGCACCAGGCAGGGAAGAGACTGCTCTTTAGCCACTCAGTGGTCTTGACAATCATTTTGAAAACCAGTTCAAGGCCCAGACCAGCTGCCATAAGCACTCCAGTTCCTCTGGCCTCCTCCTCTGAACTTACTATCCCTATCACTCTGCCGTCATTTCCTATGGATTGTAAGGAGCTTGATAATGGAGTCCTGGAGCAAGACAGGAAAGTGGCAAATCCAGGGAAGAACATGGTCTGCAAAGACTGGCAGACTTCAGGGGGAAGAGCGCTATGGGCTTGTGAGAGTGTATCTAACCAGGCCTAATCCTGTTGCATTTGAAAATGTAAGGAATGAGTCCTCTCTGCCCCAAGGATAGTGGACTACTGGCAGAAGGAAGGCGCACAGGGAACAGGCGGCAGCCTGCTTTTTCTACCTCCATCCCATGAAGCATGCTCTGCTTCTATCCCCAGGTAGGCTCCTGGGTGCAGGATACTCGAGCAACTTGATCTGATCCCAAATAAGCCTAGACACTGGGATCCAGCAGTCAGAGGGAGAACTGGGCTTAACAAATGGAACTCATGCCCAGCAAAAGAAAGCTGCTGGAGGAGAAAGGAACAGCTATTTATAAAATATACAAATATGACAGCTTTTAAAGGGATTTGAGGGGCTGGGGATGTGGCTCAGTGGTAGAATGCTTGCCTAATATGATCAAAGCCCTGGGTTTGACCCCCAGTACCACACCAAATAGCAAGACAGACAGACACTGATTTGAATTTAGCACAAAAGACTTTCTGGATGAAAAAAAAAGGGGGGGGATTACTTTTATTTATTTATTTTTTAAGGCAAACAGTCTACCACTGAGCTATATCCCCAAACCCTGGGTTAGTTTTTCTTTTTTTTTTTTTTTTAGGGGTGAAATGGTATTGTGGTTACACGGAGGGTTTTTTCCTTCTAGTTTTTTTTAAAAGCTTAAATTATTTTTTAAATTGAGGTTTAAGCCATAGAAAAGTTAACCATTTCAGGGGCTGGAGGTGTGTGTAGCGCAGCATTACAATGAGTGCTTAGCATGGACAAGGCCCTGGGTTCAATCTCCAGTACCACACACTCCCATCCCAATTATATAAAAAGATGTTCATATTTAGGTAGTAGTCAGGAAAAAGAAAATTAATGCCACTTTATTCCCATTAGACCAGCAAACATTTAAAAGAATGATAAGCATTCTCTTTCTCTCTTAACCTAATAATCACTGTTGGTTGTCATTAATGCTATAATTCCAATGCTTAAAAATATAATCACCACAAGCCGGGCGTGGTGGCGCACGCCTGTAATCCCAGCGGCTCAGGAGGCGGAGGCAGGAGGATCACAAGTTCGAGACCAGAGGAAGTCTGCGTAACTTAGCAAGA
>VMDO01009675.1:0-14051 GCA_007922755.1 Pedetes capensis
GCCCACAGAAGAGGTCTCACCAAAAAAGGCACCAACAGCCACCACAGCACCAACGGGTATTGCTCGTGTCCTGGACCCAGACTAGTTCTGAGTGCTCCCTAAGAATCAGCACCCACCCCTCAGCTCCCCTCCGTGGTGAGACTTAGTGCCTGAATTGACAGGTGAGGACTAGAGAGCAGGGAGAGGGAAGCAGTCACTGCGGATGCAAAGGAGCAAAGCAGTGTGACCCCAGACTAAGTGGTTTTAACCACCAAGTTCCGGGGTGGGCAGACTTCAAGGACAAGGCGGCTGCATGCTGCACATCCCAGACCCACAGGAGGTCAGACCCGGGGTTCGATGCCCTTGCTACAAATGAGAGGCGTGAGGTATGAGCAGCGAGGAGCACTAGAGACCCGGCCCACAGTGCCACAGGACTCAGTGGCCAAGCTGGGGCTTGAATCCACGCCTCTGTGAACCCAGGCACTCCAGAAACCAATGGACGTGCACGTGTGTGTGCCTGCACACGTCTGTGCACGCTGTATACATGGGTGCATGTGCGCGGCGTGTTTGTTCACGCATGTGCATCCTATGTGAGCATTCATGCTATGGCCCCCGTGTGTGTGCACATGCCCCTGTGCGCATGCGTGTGCCGGGGATGGGACAGCTGGGGGCACCTCCACTCACCTCCCCTTTCTCCACCAAAGGCTTCACCTCGGCGAGGTCCACGTCCTGTAGCTCCCGAGACATGTCGAGGCTGTCACCTGCCTGCAAGGGGAGAAAGGGCAGGAGGTCAGCACTTCCTGCTGGGCGATGTTTCCCCGAAGGAAGCAAATCTGAAGCCAGGGAATGAGCGAGGCACACCGGCAGGGCCTTCGCTCTGCCGGCAGCTCTGCCTTCCCACGCAGACATCCCAGGGTGCACAGAGGCCCCTCGGACCCACTCCTCCATCCCAGGCTTCCCACTGAGCAGATTTCCTGGGAGAGGAAACGGGTTTACAGATGTAACTACCTTTTCCAATAAAGAGCATGGATCAAGACTCGGAAGCAGGTGCCCATGTCAAATCCAGACACCCCCCCCCCCCAGCACGCCAGGATACTTCCGGCTGCATTTTAGAGGAAGCCTCCCATTCCTGATCCCAGCATCCTGCAGCCCCAGAATGACAACCAAAGGGCCCACGAGCTCCCTGGATGCCCACCATGTGCAGGCGCTGTGTAAGCGCCATTGTGTGTGAGCAGGACTCGGCCTGCCTGCTGAGAGGCAAGAGGGACAGGGGACAGGGAAAACCCAGTGCCAAAGGGTCTGACAGGCACTGATGGCCAGGAAGATTTTGAAAAAAAGCAAGGACTTTAAGGCCGATTGTGCTTCCTGAGCCAAAGTGGGGAGGTTGGGGAGAGCAGCGCCTCCTCACTGGCTCCGTGGAGCAGGTGCCTGGAAATGAGGGCTGTAAAACAAGACTGGAGCAGACGGCAGACTTCTCACAGGCTGCACTGGGCCCTGGGGGGTGGGGGGAAGGTTGGAGCAGGGGCTGGGAGTGGAAAGAGTGGGGGTGTGGATCTACCAAGGATACTTCCGAGAACTTAAAGTGGGAGCAGGGGGCAGGGCATAAATGTTTATTTGAAAGGATCAGCCACTGACAACCCTATGAGGGTAGCTATGAGTCAGACAGAACTTGACAGCACCTAACAACAACATATGGATCAAGAGTCAAGTGGCAGCCGGGCGCAATGGCGCACTCCTGTAATCCCAGTGACTCGGGAGGCAGAGGCAGGAAGATTGCAAGTTTGAGAGTAGTGCCAATCTGTATAATTTATAGCAAGAACCTGTCTCAAAAAGTAAAAAAAAAAAATTTTAAATGGGCTGGAGGTACAGCTCAGTGGTCCAGCACTTGCAAAGCTAGCAAGCCTGAAGCCCGGGGTTCAACCCCCAGTACTGCAAAAAATACCCTCAAAAAAGAATCAAGCGGGAAAAATTAATTGCCCACCAATAGCTGGGGTGAGGTGCAAGGAACCCAGGAGAAGAGTAAGTCATAGGCAGCACAGAGAGGCCTCGCGGGAGCAAGGGAGGCACAGGGTCCCGCCCAGTCCACACGTCCAAGCCTTCTGACGGGCAGCTCCATGAAAAACAGCCTCCCAGTGCCTTCCCACTGCTGCCTTCCAGGGTGAGAGCCCCGGGCAAGCTGCCCAAGGTCCTGCGGATACCATGGTAAAGAGAGGGAGAGGTCTCGGAAGTTCCAGCCCAGGACTGTCTGAGTTGTGGCTCCGTGAGTCCACAGGAGCCCTGGGACCCTCTTCTCAGAGGTCACCCGGATCCACGTCCCAGGCCAAAGCATGGCATGCCGTGGGCGGATCCCAGCGGCCACTGGACGTGCTGGTGCGGGGCCCCAGCATGACTTTTCCACGGCAGATAACCACCCCACAAGAATGCCTTTATGCGGCCTTTGGAGTCTGTGTTCCAGAACATTCTGAAAACAAAGTCGGGTTTATATCTGTGAGCATTCCAGGGCTGCCGCCAGCTCGGAGGCAGGAGGCATAAAAAGCCAGGGTCTGTGAGCCTTGCTTATTCAGCGCGTTCATGGTCCCGAGACCCTGGCCGTGGGACACGCCGCCTACACAGCCTGGAGAGCCTTCCAGAAGACCACGGCCCTGGCAACGCCACCTCTCATGCTGAGAAGTGAACGCTTCACGGTTCACAGGGCTTCTCAACACAGCCCGCTCAGCAAAGAGCCCAACGGCCAAGCAGATGTTTTCCACTGTCCCCCTGGGTGGGGGGAGGGAGAACTTCAGCCCCTTCGGGGAGCCTGGGAGCTCCTCCGGGCAGGTGGCTTGCCCGCCTGTTTCCTTCCTCAACCTCTAGCTCGTAGGCGGTACCAGGTGCAGATTCCTGGAGAGACAAGCAATCCCTCTTCAGAGAAATGCATTTGTCAAAATCTAACTTTTTAACTGTCACTAGCCCACAGTATGGGCTGGGATTTAGCTCAGTTGGTAGAGCGCCGCTCTGCAGTCTCTGAGGTTCCGAGTTCGATTCCCAATACCGCAAAAATGGGAGAAAGACGTGGCAACCCACTCCCAACGCAATCCCGAAACAATCAGCCATTGAAAACCCTATAAGGGTCGCTATGAGTCGGACATGACTGGAAGGCACCTAACAACAACAACAACCCACAGTGCAAAATGCCTTGACAACACTTCCACATTTACAGAGAGTCAGCACATGGTCTGGTGCAAACCAATGCGGTCACTCCTCCTTGGCTTCCAGAACCTGTGACCCCATTCAAAGATGTCAGCCTCCACAGGCTCCTCCTCCTTCAGAATAGAAAGGAGATAAGGTTCAGCCTCTGGTTCTCTAAATGTTGTTGTTGTTGTTGTTAGGTGCCGTCAAGTTGGTATCTGACTCATAGCGACCCTGTGTACAACAGGGGAAACACTATTGTCAGTGCTTCTCTGCTGTTCATAGGGTTTTCAATGGCAGACTGATTTTTGGGAGGGAGTTGCCAGGTCCTTCTCCCAAGCCTACAGCTTCTGGTGTTCCCAGCTGGTCTCCCATCCAGGTACTAACCAGGCCCGACCCTGCTTAGCTTCCGAGATCTGACAGGATCAGATGCCACAGGGCTATAGCTGCAGGCGGTTCCCTAAATGTGCCTGGTGAAATCCCTGACTCTCACCTTTTCTCCCTCCAGCTTCGCTTCCCAGACCACAGGAGGCAGCGGGCTGCATATTGGTGGAATCGCATAAAATATCAAGTCCCTGCAGATCTGCTCTTTGGGGCTGGAGAGGCCAACACCAGCTGCCAGATTGGCTGGCATCACCTCTTCCTTGCTCCCTGCCCGCTCCAAAGAATTCAGAGAAAACCAACATCAGGGAAGTGAAAGGCAGCCTGGAGCCAAGAAGGCTGGCAGATCAGATTGGTGCCCCACCACTGATCAGCTTTGTGATGCTGACCACGTCATCTAACTCCTCCCCCTCCATGGGCTCATCTGTGAAATGGGCAGCACAGCTCCTGCTCCTAGCAAGCGGCAGTGGACGTGAACTCAACGGCAGCACACGGAACCTGGCAGATGGCTGCTGAATTCTTTCCGTGGCTGCCTCGGACCGCCTGGGACGCTTTGAAGACACAGCCTGTGGACTGCATGCTGCTTCCCCCAGCAAGGAGGGGAACAGACGGAAGACTCGGCCAAGCTGCGCACGTCTCCGGGCCTCAGACCCAATGCACCACCACCGAGTCCTTCCCCACCCGCCACCACAGGCAATGAGTA
The DNA here is from genome assembly GCA_007922755.1 of Pedetes capensis. Lineage (NCBI taxonomy): Eukaryota > Metazoa > Chordata > Mammalia > Rodentia > Pedetidae > Pedetes > Pedetes capensis. The sequence continues at coordinate 4,232 of VMDO01009675.1, forward strand.
ACCAGGCTCGAGGAGGGCGGGGCAGATATCTCTCCAGTTCACCAGACCCAGGAGAGGCCACAACTACTGGGAACTCATGGGTTCCAGGTCAAGCTAAGCCAGGATCACCGCAGTGAAGAGAAGAATGTGACCCTGGGCCCAGCGGACTGGGAGGGGTGTAGACGAGGCATCTCAGGCAAGCCAAGGCCACTTTAGAATCCTTAGCCAGGCACTTGGGGCAAAGGTGACACACAGACTGGGGTTCTCAAGAAGCCTCACCGAGAGGCAGGACACTGGCTTGGGAGTCCCAGGCATTGGAATCCTGTCACCTTCTGGCTTCCCGACTTTGAGCAAGCCACTCTCTCTCTGGGCCTCGGTTTTTCCGTCTGTAAAGCACGCACTGTGTCTGGTTTATGGAAATCACGTGGGTTACAACAAACTTGGGGCACACAGGGACCCAAGACACGGGCACCCAGGGCTCAGCCCTGACCAGACTGGCCCTGCCTCACACCCTCTCCCTCTCCCAGCTCCAGGCCCCTGTCTGCAAGACTGGGAATCCCTGTCCAGCTCTGTCGCTCCTGTTAACTGAAGCCACTTCACGGGACCCCTCTGCTCAGCCTCCTGAGCAAGCTCTCTTGGTCCCCCTGGGATGCCCACGGGCAAGACTAAGGGGGGCATCCAGAAGACACATCCATGACCTGTTCTGGGACTTCCGGGCAGAGCCATCCAGGAACAGCAGCCACAGGGGCGCGGGGGGTGGGGGGGGGATAGGACGTCCTGCACGGCCACCACACAGTAACAGCCACAGGCCACCTCCTGGGCCTTTGGAGCAAGCTCAGCTCTGCACTCCCTGTAAACCTCGCGGAACCCCAGGAGGAAGGCAGCAGCATGCTCACCACTGGATGGAAAGGGAAACTGAGGCACGAAGAGGTCACAACAGGTGCCTCAAGTCAGCAAGCTTGGCACAGTTTCAGGCAGCCTGAAAACGTGGGCAATGATACCACGTTACCCTCGGTATACACACACAGCTCACCTCTGCCCTTACGTCCGGGTACAACGGTCTACGGATGGCAACATGACTGCAAGGCTTTGGTGCATGTGGGTCAGTGGGGAGAGTCACATTCGTCCCTCCACTCTACCCAGTCACCACTGAGGCACCATGGGTAGTAACTCCAGCTTTGGGCAAAATCTACAACCTAGGATTTCCTGTTTTCCCATCACAACGCCCAGACGGTCTCTGTTTTTTGTTTTGTTGTTGTTGTTGTTGCTGTTGTTTGTTTTGTTTTTTTGGTACTGGGGGTTGAACCCAGGGCCTTGTGCTTGTATGCTTTGCAAGTGCTGGACCACTGAGCTGCCCCCGCCCCTCCCGCCTGCCTATTATTTTAGTTTTTGAGACAGGGACTCGCTAAATTACACAGACTGTCTCTGGTCTCCAACTTGCGATCCTCCTGCCTCTGCCTCCCAAGCCGCTGGGATTACAGGTGTGCACCACCGTGCATGGCTCCGGGTCTCTGTTTTTAGCTCTCCCCAAAGCGCCTTCCTGAGTGGGCAAACCTGAAAGTGTCCACTCACTGTGCATTGTTTCATATGCTCCCCCAAGAAGTCCCTGGAGGAGGGAGGAACTGCCGTGCCCAGTTTACAGATGGGCAACTTGAGGCTCAAAAACAAAGGGCCGCGTGACTTCTTTAAGCCCACACGTCCGGCTTCCTCCCCACCAAGGGAAGGGCGCCAACCTCACTCCATTGTTGTGCGCGCAGGTAGGGGCTTGGGAGAGGGCCTACAACAGCATCCCAGAGTCCTGCAGGGGAGCCGAGCAAAGGAGAGGGGAGGGGAGCCCTGGCAACTTGAGCACTGATTGTTATCGTCAGCAACTGGCCCAGATTTTTCCCTCTCCATAACGAGCCTGGCTTCAAAGCCACGTGACAGCCAGTGTCCTTTCCAGCACACTGGGCTCTTCACAGACCAGATCTTTAAAGCAGGGGGCGGGGGAAATCAATGTGTGCTGCTGCTATCTGGCATAGCAGCTCCTCAGTACAACAGCCCCCCAGAAAGTGCAGAGTGCGTTCTCATTTCTACACTCTCCCCAGAGAAAATCACCCTGGGATGTGCCCCGACATCCGTCCCCTACTGTGAGTCTGTTCCTATGGTAGGTTCTTTGCCAAGGAGATTCTGAAGTTCACCTGTCAGGCAGTTACCAGGCTCTCTCGGTGTTCTCTGGACCTCCTGAAAGTCAAGGCTCTGAGGAAGGTGAGGTGGAGGGCAGCTTGAAGCCTCACTGTTTTTCTTACATGATGGACCTCCCAAACCACTAGTGTGGGTGGACTTCCTGGACCCTCAGCAAAGCTCCCCAGTCAGGGGAAGGGAGGAGGGGAATAGGGTTTTCAATGGCTCAGAGTGATCAAAATCATTACAAGATTGCGCAGATGTCACGCACAGGGTACCTCTAGGCCCGGAGATCCTCAAAGGCCTCAGCGCTCGGCAGGAAGCCTGACACTCACAGGTCATCTGCCCTGTTCCTCTGTGAAAGAATGGATCGGGGTAGCCAGGCACGATAGCGCACGCCTGTAATCCCAGAGGCTCCGGAGGTGGAGGCAGGAGGATCGCAAGTTCGAGACCAGAGGCAGTCTGCGTAATTTAGCAATACCCTGTCTCAAAAAAGTAAAAAAATGGGCTGGGGGCGCAGCTCAGTGGTCCAGCACTTGCAAAGCATGCAAGTGCGAGGCCCTGAGTTCAAACCCCGATACCGCAAAAAAAAAAAAAAAAAAAAGAATGGATCAAGGGTCACTAACACAAGGCAAACCTGGCCCCACTCTTGGACCACTAATTCGTTCTTCCTTCCCTGGGCACCCGCTGGAGCCGAAACATGGACCAGCCGTGAGTTCAGGGCCAGCAGGGCAGCTGGCTCAAACAATAGCAGGAACAGGGAGTGTCAGGAATCCGCCACAGCCCGGCCTCTCTCTGCGCCCCACGGGGATCTTCCCAGAGGCGCTCAGTGGTATCCTGGCAGTGGAGTTTTGGCAGTGGGGTTTTGGCAGTGGGGTTTTGGCAGAGTAACTGGTTTGGCAGGGAAAAGGCGACCGTCTAAAAGGAAGAGCTGAGTAACGCAAAGTCCAAAGGAGGACATCGGTCCTGGTCACGGGTCATTCCGTGAACCTGCGGGACAGGTGGGAGATGCACTCCATGGCCGGAGACACTCTGTCGAAATCACACAGAGCCCGTGTTGGCCCAGGACACGGAAATGGATCTTCACACAGAGCCCTTTGTTCCTGAGGTCAGATGCTGGCCACGCTGAGATCCTTCCCCAAAATGGCCTTGCTGCTTCCTTCCCCCCTCGGGGATGCCCCTCCACTCTTTCCTGCACAAGAAAGCCTGAGGTGCCTCCGTCACTGATGGAGGCTTCCTCTGTGTGCACGTGAACAGAGTCCCCACGGGAAGCCAGGCTCACAGGACTCGTGGGGGGCCATGGAAAAGCACAGAGACAACCACAGCTCCGTGCAACCCCAGGAGGGTCCAGAGGAGGCAGGAGGGAGGCGAGAAAGTTCCCAGCCCAGAGAAGCTCACAATTACCCATTCTCAAAGCCAAGGGGGCGGGCTGGAGGGGCAGATGGGGGAACAAGATGTGGGCCTGCACCTCACCTCTCTAAGCAGAGCTCTACCCAGGTTTAACGTGCACACTTGTTTAAGGATTATAGGGGCTGGGATTTAGTTCAGTTGGTAGAGCGCTGCTCTGCAGTTTCTGAGGTCCCAAGTTTGATTCCCAGTACCACAAAATGGGAGAGGGACGTGGCAACCTATTCCCAAGGCAATCCCGAAACCGTCAGCCATTGAAAACTCTATGAGTCGGACTCGACTCGATGGTACCTCATAACAATAACAACCAGACTTAAGGGGGATGTATAAGATAAAAGATAAAGTCCTGAACAGGGCATTCAGGTCCCAGACTGCTCAGGAGCTGCACTGTCTACCTGGCAGGTGGAGAGACACTGGCTAGAAGGAGCGCGCTGGAGACGGAGCCCAGGAGGGGAAGGGTGGGCAAGTCTCCGGCTCCAATAAATGGTAGGCTAGATGGGACGGTGCCTGTAGCCGTGGCCCTGTGGCATCGATCCCATCAGATCTCAGAAGCTAAGCAGGGTCAGGCCTGGTTAGTACTTGGATGGGAGACCACCTGGGAACACCAGGTGCTGTAGGCTTGGGAGAAGGACCGGGCAACCCCCTCCCAAAAATCAATCCGCATTGAAAACCCTATGAACAGCAAAGAAGCACTGACAATAGTGTTTTGTCTGTTGTACGCAGGGTTGCTATGAGTCAGATACCGACTCGACAGCACCTAACAACAACAACAACAGACGGGACGGTCAGAGACTCTGGATCAAAAGAGGCTGTCTGTGGGTCCAGACTCATCATGGGGTCCTATTCTTCAGAACCAAGGCAGACACCCCGCCATTCTCCCCAGGGGCCTGGCTTTCTCCAATACAGTATCCAACCTGGAGAACTCAGCCCCACGCCAACCCCCAATCATGGCCGTCCACCTCTCGCAGCCCCTTTCCTGTTGGGTCTGTTGGGCCTGTGTCCCTACCCACTCCTTAGCACACCCACCGCCACCAAGCCGGGCTGGCACAAGGGGGGCCATGCTCAGCAGCAGAGGCAGCCACACAGCCCAGCTCCCCCTCTTCATTTAAGAGAAGGAGCCAGGCGCCGGCACGGTGGCGCAAGCCTGTAATCCCAGCGACTCGGGAGGCGGAGGCGGGAGGATCGCAAGTTCAAGACCAGAGACAGTCTGCATAACTTAGGGAGACCCTGTCTCAAAAAAGTAAAAAAAAAAAAAAAAAGGGCCGGGGGCGCAGCCCAGTGGTCCAGCACTTGCAAAGCATGCAGGCGCGAGGAACCTGGGTTCAATCCCCAGTACCGCAAAAAAAAAAAAAAAAGAGAGAGAGAAGGAGCCAGGCAGGAGTGCAGGCCTCGGACCAGGTGCAACCAAGAAGGTGGTCTGCAAGAAGTCCAAGGAGCCAAATTCATCCTCCAAAGATGGACCCAGAGTCTCTGCGAGGCCCCGTGGGGCAACGCTGCATGTTTAGAAATGGCGGGGGTGGGTCTGGGCCTCCCTTTGACCCAGACCCCATCACTTGATTCTGGACAAGCAAGCACTCTGCTACCCTCGGTTTTTAGACCTAAGAGGTAAGAAGACGGCCTCCTGCCTCAAGCAGGGGAGCGTATGCTCTGAACCACAAACCCCACTAGGCAACCAAGAGCTAAGCATTGAGCACCCGTCAGCCGCCAGCCTCGGAGGACACAGGGTGGCCAAGTGTGGCTGCGCCCTGCGCCCACCTCTCTCCCCCAGCCTTCTGGAGCAAAGGACCTCAAGTAGCCCCCTTCAACATACCCTGTCATAAGCTCAGCTTTTCAGAAAACCCTCACAAGCAAACCCTGGCTCCAGCGTTTGCAGGTGTTTTCACAGGCCTGGGTACGTATAGGACAAAGGACACTAGACGCTGACAGCCAAGGAGATGGCACTAGAGTGTCCTTTGTGGATATTACTAACAAGAAACACGTGCACGGTGTTTCCCAGGAGCTGCCCACTGTCCTCAGTTCTCATGGACAAGGGCAATTCCTATCCACACACCCGAGGAGAGACTGCTGGTTATTCTCGCTTTATAGAACGAGAAACTGAGGCACGGAGCTTCTGGCTGCCTCTCTGCACTTTCTATTCTGGCCTGCTTTCTCCAGGCACTTCAACATGTTGTCGTGCAAAAGCGCAAAGGCTCTGAAGTCCGACTCTCTGGGTTCAAAGTCCGACTCTCCCACTGTTAGCCACGTGGCTACAGCCCAGCGGTGGTTTCCTCATCTCTTCAGGTGTGCTGACGCAGCGTTGGGAGAGTCCTTTCCAGGACTGAAAAGGAAGAGGGGACACAGCAGCTGCCCTGGAGATAGATGTCCCATCATCCTCTCTTCCTGGTTCTGTCCCTTGCTAGGTCCTGCCCCTCTCTTCCTTCCTGGTCCTGCCCCTTGCTAGATCCTGAGACAATGACTCATCGTGCTTGCTTTCTGTGAGCCACAGGGCCTTTGAGTCACCGCTTGGATGGAGCCTCTGGAGCTGGGTCCCCAGGAAGACGTGCAGCTTTGGGCCATCAGGAAAACACAATACCATCTTTCTGGCTCATGCAGGGGGCAAGCTCAAGCCAGCAGGCTTCGGTGCCCTTTGGGCCCTGCTCTATTCAGATTTGCCATCCATCCATTCATCTTAGGAGGACAGCCAGCCCAGCAATGCTACCCAGCGAGTGGCTGTGGCCCTTGTCTGCTCCTCACGAAACTGACTTTGCTAATATTTAAACACCTGATTTATACTCTTTTTTTTTTTTTTTTTTTGTAGTACTGGGTGTTGAACCCAGAGCCTTGCGCTTGCATGCTTTGCAAGTGCTGTACCACTGAGCTGTCCCTCCCAGCTCTTGTATTTTTTTTTTTAGCTTTTGATACAAGTTCTCGCTAAATTACGCAGACTGCCTCTGGTCTCGAACTTGCGATCCTCCTGCCTCCGCTTCCCAAGCCTCTGGGATTACAGGTGTGTGCTACCACGCCCGGCTCCTGATTTATGCTTTTTAAAAAACCAAAATCACCCACATTCTGCCTCTTCTGCCTCAGAGTAACCCCGCTAGAAACTCAGTGAAGATGCAAAGTTATTTTTGCCTCTCTGTAGCAGACAGGCAAAGATCAAATTTGGTCCCAACCAGGAGCACTGGAAAGGACCAGGGAGAGTGCATCCTGGTGCCCCCTCTCCCTGCCTCTGGTCTCCTCTCCCCTCTATAAAGTGGGAAGGGGCTGGACCAGTTCCTGTGCTGAGCTTTGTGTTCTGTTGTAAATGATCCAACCAATGGTTAGCAATCCAACCAATGGGAGTTTGTCACTGGGAGAACTCTTCGGGAGAGGAGACGCTAAGATCCAGGAGCCAGGGCCACCCTTCCACCCATACAATCAACTGCCTCCTTGGGGCTTTACCTACTGGAATGGGACACATGGCAGATGGCAGTCATTCTATGTGTACGTCTGAGCCCCTCCTACACGCCAGGCTCTGAGCCAGGTGCCAGGCTTGGCTCCGGGAGAGACAGCCAAAGTCCTCCTCCTCACCCTGGCACCGTTTATCCTCCAGGTGGAGCTAAGAAGGCACAAGTCAGGGGACACCGCAGGTGTGTGCCACTGCTTCAATCCCTTAGTGCAAACTCTCCCTCCCTCGTAGCAGCTTCCTGGACCCCACCTGGCGCCATCCTGGCCCCAGGGCTGGCTGAGCCACCGCACATACCCAATGTGGTCTGTGTCTCCCAGGCTGTGGCCCCCAGCAGTTGGCAGGGACAGACCTTTCTCATCTGCACCTTGATTTTTCCATTCACATATGTGAAACTCGGTCAAGGCTCCAGAATGTCTATACAGCAGGCTGGGCTCAAAGGTTTGCCCTGAAACCCATTCTGCAGCAAGAGCAGGGCTTTTATTCAGATATCAATCCCAGCACCGCAAACATGGGAGAAGGATGTGGCAACCCACTCCCAAGGCAATCCCGAAAACAATCTGCCATTGAAGACCCTATGACGGTCGCTATGAGTCAGACACAACTCGACTGCACCTAACAACAACAACAACAATAACAATGTTCACCTGGGGCTGCACAGAAGGAGAAGTATGGCCGGTGGGCGTAATAAGGATGTCTATAGCCCTTGGGGTGGCCACTAGTTGACCTCTCAATGGTCCACCTTCTCCAGGAGCTTGGAGGAACCAAACCCAAGCTGCACACGGTGGCACCACCTGCAATCCCAGCAGCTCGGGAGTGGGAGACAGGAGGATGGCGTGTTCGGGCCAGAGCCAGCCTGTGTAACTTAATAAGATCCTGTCTCAAGACAAAAATAAAAAAGGGGGTTAGGGGTGCAGCTGAGCGGTAGAGCGCTTGCAAAATAGGCACAGGGCTTTGGATTCAACCCCACACATACCACAAAAAAAAAAAAAAAAATTAAGGAACCAAACAAGCTGAAGTTTTGCCCAGGACGCCTGTGGAAAAAGTGCTTTTCTTGGGCACAGATAACCCTGGCTGCGCTGACAGGCAGCTCTCCTGTTCAAGCCAGAGGGGTGGTGCTGGGGACCGGCGGGAGGACTGATGGCTGGGGTGATATAGGCGGGGGAAGAGGGGCGGTAGCGAGGTAAGAAAGTGATCCCCAAATCCCAGCTTCAGCAACTCATTTGACAAAGACGGTGACAGCGAGTTTCCCCTGGAGCATTCCGCATTCCGCACGCCCTGCCCGAATCTCCTCCCCAGGGCTGAATCAGAGACCGCAGCGGATCTCCCGGGAACTTCAGAGCAGTTCCAGCTGTTTCTCCCCGCTGGAGAGCCAGAGTGACCGCCCGGGAGGCAGAGAAGGGAAGCAGGGGAGGGTGGGCGGAGGCGAAAATGACGCCACTCCGGCTCCAGCCAGCGCAGGGGCCGCCAGATTGCCCGCGCGACCCCGCTCGCCCAAGCCACCTCTCCCTCGCCGCCACAGCGACAACCGCGGGCCACCTCCGGGGACCGCACCCTGCCCTGCGCGGCGCTCGCCGACACTCGCTACCGCGCGTGCTGCACGCGCCTGGACACACCCCACACCCTCCCCCAGCACACGCACACCACCAGGCTCCGGGGCTGGGCGGGCACCCCGCCTCGGATCCACGCCCGTCCCCGGCCAGGGCTGCAAAACAGCCGTACCCACGCCCCCTTCTCCAGCTCCCGCGCCAGCTCCATTTACACACGCGGTACAATCGCCCCCTCCCTAGACACCCTGGCACACGCACGCACGCACGCACACACCCAGCCCGAGTCCCTCCCGCGCCCACTGGCCAGCGGCGCCAGCTGGGCCTCGGGGAGGACGTCGACAAGCGCGGACCAGGTATTCCTGGGCTGGCTGGCCGCCCCCTCCTCAACACTCAGAACCCCACTTCCCCAGCTGGGGGTGGAGGAGAGTAAACGGGGACCTGTATGTTTCCCCCCTTCCCTCTAACTGAAACTCCCCTTCCAGAGATGCTGGCGCCCCAAGGCCTCCTCCCCGCGCCCACGCCCCGGGGTCACCGCGCACTGGTGGCTCCAGAGCGCACAGAGCCACAAAGGGCGGGCCAGGTGCTCTGGAACGCACCCCGCGGTGACACCTCGTCGCTGGGGGAGGGAGGAAGAGGGCTTCGGCGAGCTTACCTACAGCAGAGGGACCACGGAAAGGAGCCGGCGGCTAGGGTGGCGGCGCGGCTCCCGAGGAGGGCGGCAGGGCTTGGCGCGCGATCTGGAGCGAGAGCAAGTGGCCGGGCGAGGTTTGTTTATGTCCGGGTGCAGGGCGGAGGGCGACTTTATAGGCGCTGCAGCCCCGCCCCCAACCTCGCCCCTCCCCGGCCCTCTGCGCCCAGCACGCAGCGGGGACACACCCCTTCCCCCACCCCCTAGCGGGCGCGCCTGACCGAGCCGGGCCCAGGCGGCCGGGGCAGCGCGGCGCGGGGCCGGTGGAGCCGCCGCCTGTTGCGCAAGTCTTCGCCGGGGCGCGGCGGGGAGGGGCCTCCAGGCCCGGGCCGCGGTTCAGCTCTGCGCTCTCCTCCCGCGTCCGAAAGGCTGGGGCCTCGGCGTGCGCAGCGGGCGCGTGTGAACCCGGGGTGGAAGTGGGGGAGGCGGGTTCTTGTGCTCGCTCGTGCGTGTGTATGGGGACTTCTGTGTGCCTCTGTGTGACCGCGTGGCTCCGATCTGTGCCTTGGAGTTTCTGCTCCTCTCGCGCCACGCCCTGACAGCCTTTCTGGGCGACTCCCCCCCACCCCCGCTTCCTCTGGAGCCCCAGTTATCTGCGTTCCTATGGCT
>VMDO01009675.1:14151-39151 GCA_007922755.1 Pedetes capensis
TCAGGCTTCCTTGCACCTTAGAATCTCCGGCGTTGGGTTAAAACCATGGATGCCAAGGCCCTAACCTAGACCAGCTCAATGAAAATTTTGGGGAGCTTAGACTGGCCATTGGGGTTTTCAAAAAGATCCCCGAGGTTGGTTCTAATGAAGCCAAGTTGAGAACCACATCACTGGAGAAACATCATTTTATCAATAGAGAAAGGCTGTGACTCATAGCTTGGTCCAGTCATCGTCCCAAAGCCACCTGCCCAGCACTGAATTTCCCTCTGCACTCAGGCCAGCTCAAATGCCCCTCCCCTCCTCCCTCACTGAACTGGGAACCTCTTTCCTCCACCAGCACTAGGTGTGCTCAAGACCCAAGCCTGGCTTTCCTCCTGCCATCCCCCTTGGGCTGCCCTGGGCTTGGGTGGACCCTGACCCCTCTTCTGTCACCTCATGAATATTTATTGAGCAGCTGCTGTGAGCCCACGCTGTACTCAGCCACTGAGAAGACTGAAAAGGCAAAGTCCTTTCCTTTTGGAGCACAGTGGAGCACAGCCCCCAGACTGTTTCCCCATCCACACATGATAGCTAAACTGAGGTCTCATTCATTCCCTAGTTGTACTGAGCACCTACTATGTGCAGGCACTGTTTTGGACCCTGGGGACAAGAGAATAAGCTAATAGTTGGCACCTTGGGAGGTGGTGAGTTGAGTCGTGTCCAACTCATGGAGACCCTCAGAGTTTTCAATGGCCACTTGTTTCGGGATTGCCATGTCCTTCTCACCCTTTTGCAGTGCTAGGAATCGAACTTGGGACCTCAGAGACTGCAGAGCGGCGCTCTACCAACTGAGCTAAATCCTAGGCCCCTTTTCAAGATCTAGCAGTCTGTGATCCCACTTCCTTACCACCATTTCCCCATAACCATCTCTGTTTTGCCTTTCAACAAACATTTATTGAGCACCTCCGGCTCAGCAACTGAAAAACCTATGAGGGTCGCCATGGGTGAGATAGGACTCCACTTGACAGCACCTAACAACAAACACCTGGTTTGCTACCTGTCAAAGATGTTGTTGTTGTTGTTGTTAGGTGCCATTGAGTCGGTATCCGATTCATAGTGGCCCTCGTAGGGTTTTCAATGGCTGACTGTTTTGGGATTGCCTTGGGATTGGATTGCCAGGCCCTCCTCCCATTTTTGTGGTGCTGGGAATTGAACTCAGGACCTCAGAGACTGCAGCAGAGCACTCTACCAACTGAGCTAAATCCTAGCCAAAGACACAGAGAGTTAAATCCCCAAGAGTGGGCGAGAACGCTATGCTCACTTCAACAACAGACAGCTCCAGTGTGGGGGTTGGAGAAGGACGTTTAGCCAGAGAGGCCAGTTCCTGTCCCTTGGAGGAAGTCTTCCTTCAGAGAAGGGCCCACAGGGCAGCCCAGACGGGCAGCTGGAGCCCTGGGGACTTGGCCAGCCGGGACCTGGGTTTGCGCTCAGGCAGCCCAACCTGCTAGCTAGTCTTTGGCCTTGGAAATCAGGGGGACAGCCAGCCACGAGAGTGCACAGTGAGGAACAGAGAGGAGAGGGGAGAACATCCGGGTGGAATTGCCCAGAACAGTGGGCTTCTAAACCAGCTCCAAGTGCCCTGGAGAAGATGCCTGAGGTGTCCCAGTCTCTCTCTCCACAGGCCCAATCAGCAAGGTTCTCCGCCCTGTGCAACTGGTTTTTCCTGCCCCTGTGCTCAAGCTGGATTAGTGGTCCCACCTCTGGCGAAGGTGGCCACACAGCAGGAAAAAGACTGACTTATTGCAGCCCTGATGTGCACCCAGGAAGGAGGACACTCACCCTGTGGAGGCCTCGCCGGGGGGCTGAGCAATGCTGGGGTGCCCTCAGCCCCAGCCCTGGCCAGCTGAGGCAGCAGAAGCTCTGGGAGCTGAATGCGGGCGCAACCGCACTGAGCTGTTTAAATTAGTTCTCTTTCTCGCTAGTCAGCAATAGAATTCGATTTGCTTAGTAAATGCACATCCACTGCAAATCCGTCACAGGGGGAGATTAGGTTTTCTGGACTAATGTCCTCTGGAAATTTCTGTTTAGCAACAACTTCGATTTTTGGATGACCATAGGAATCATTTATTCTCAGCCCTCTTCCTTAGAATCTGTAAGTTCTTGGGGTTGGAAGAGACCCAAACAGCATCTGGGATTCGTAGGGAAGATAATAAAGGTCTGTAGCCTCCATACCAGATTTCATCACTTACAAGCTGTTGTATTTCAGGCAAGTTACCACACTTCTCTGTGCATGGAGGAAATAAGTGAGAGAAACCATCAGGCTTTTTGGCCAAAATTTATGAGCCCGCTGATACAGCCTTATATACTTTTCCCTCGTGATAAAATGAGAAATTGTCTTTGGAGAGCCAGAATCGCTGCAGCTCCAGGACTGGGCTTGCTCAGGACCCTCTTTTCCTTCCAGCATCCAGCTCTCCCCCTCTTTTGAATCATTCTTCTCAGCAAGTAAACTTGCACTGCAATGAATGCCCCATCCTAAACCAGTCGTCCCTGGACCCCAAGTCCCCTCCATTTCCACAGCCCAATCCACCTCACCCCTCTCCCAACTTCTCAAAACAGGCATCTATGCACACAGGGCCACTTCCTCATGGCCTCTTCCTTTCCCTTTGTTGTGTGTGATTTAGCAAGTTCCTCTTGGGCCCGGTTGAACAATTCTACACAACCTGTCAGGAAAAGCCCCACTGTCCCAACTCCCTGTCTCTAGAATCCATCACTGTGTTCCCTTGAGAATCATTGATATCTTACCTTTGTCATCCCCTGTGATCTGGGGAGAGTGGTTTCATTTCTTGTCATGGCCTCCTTAGCTGTTTTTTTTCTTGGTTGTTTGTGCCATCGAGTTGGATCCAACTCAGAGTGACCCTAGGTACACCAGGATGAAACATTCCCTGGCGCTGTGCCATGCACACACACGATCTTTTCATGTTGAGCCCATTGTTGCAGCCACTGTATTTCTTCTCATTTTGAGTTGTGTCACATCAGCAAAAGGAGGTCCCAGGGGTTTTGCTCCCATCTCATCATTAAGGTTGACTCTACTTTGAGGAGACCACTCCTCCCTGGTCATTTCTTGAGTGCCTTCCAGCCTTGGTGGGCTCATTTTCCGGCACTATATCTGACAGTATTTCTCTTCTATTCATAGGGTTTTCAATGGATAATAGTTTCAGGAGCGGGCTACCAGGTCTTTCTCCCTGGTCTGTCTTAGTCTGAAAACTCAGCTGAAACCTGTCCACCATGGGTGGCCCTGCTGGTCTCTGAAATACTGGTGACATAGCTTTCAGCATCACAGCAACACATAAGCCCCCACAGCACAATAAGCTGACACATACATGGGGGTCCTTATCTGTAAGGGGCACACAATACTAGAGTTAATTGACAGGGTCATTGTGAGAAATATATGTGTTAATATGTAAGGTGCCTGGAACAGTGCCTGGCATATAGAAAGCTCTTGATAAAAGACTAGTTGCTGTCACCACCACCGCAGCTGGCAGTGGCAGCAGCTCATCGCACACCTCCTGGTGTCTGGCCCAGCCCCAAATGCACAGAGACCTTTGCTCAGAAGAGGGGAGTCCATGCAATTGTTTCTCTGTGTGTTCGCCCTTCTTTACCCAGTCTGCCGCTTGAACTATTGGGCAGAGAGGGGGGACCCTTTTGCTTGCTTTGTGATCCCAAGCCCACTTTCAGACCTGCACCTGTAGATCTTTGCCTAGGCAAATTATTCTAGTTCTCTTTGAGAGCTGTGAGCCATCGGAAACACTGTGAAAGGGAACCAGTTCCCAACAAGGAGAAATGCCAGGCTAGGTTCAAGATGGGCTGGGATTTAGCTCAGTTGGTAGAGCGCTGATCTGTAGTCTCTGAGGTCCTGAGTTCAATTCCCAGCACTGCAAAATGGGAGAAGGACGTGGCAACCCACTCCCAAGGCAATCCCGAAACAGTCAGCTATTGAAAACCCTATGAGGGTCTCTATGAGTCAGACTTGACTCGATGGCACCTAACAACAACAACAACATTCAAGATGCAGAATAAATCCTTTGAACTTAAATGGATGGCAAGGCTCTGTCCACAAAAAAGCAATGTCCCCTTGTTCCTGGTTTGTAAGGGCTTCCTGAATGCCGTAACAAAATCCTGCAACCTCCCAGTTCTGGAGACCAGAAGTCCAATGTCAAGGTGCGGCCAGGACCTGCTGCCAGGGAAGGCTCCAGGGAACTCTGCCCTGGCCCTTTCTGGTTTCTGATGTTGCCTGTGGTCTTTGGTGTCCCTTGGCTTGTGGATGCATCACAACAGGATCTGCTCCGGCATATGTCCTTCTCTTGTGACTGTGTGTCCCCTCTTGTTGTAAGTCACCTTCGAGCCGACCTCAATTTAACTGATTACATCTGTAAAATTCCTCTTTGCAAATAAAATGTGTTTTGAAGCTCTGGGGGGACGGACCTTTGGTGGGGGTGGGGGATTATTCAGCCCAGCACACGGTTAATAGAGTTTGGTACATATCTGTAGTGTATTTCCAGGGAGACCCGCTCAGTGGCCTGCTCCGGGCAGCCTGATGGTGCCACTCTCCCGAGAGCCCACAGTGGCTGCCCACAGCTGCCCACTTTGGGCCCCTGCCGTTCACTGCATCCTGTGCTTGGCTGTCACCTGGAGCAACTCAGATGACAGGCAGGTCCGGCCTCTCCTGAAACCTTTCCTGCCTCTTGTTGCCTGCCAAGGCCTCGGGCTCCTCCCCGTGTGGCAATGGGACTGTCCCCCAGGATCCCAGGCTGTTCTCTTCATGTCCACGTCCTCCTCCAGCCACTGAGTCACGGACCACTTTCTCTGAAAATACTCCTTGCCCTTCCACCCCAGACTTCTCCAGGAGTTGCTGTTTCCTCCTCCTACAGAGCCCCGCCCTGCCCCGCCCTGCCCTGTCCCCAGGCTCTGCATCCACTCCTCTTGAAATTCCTGGCTGTGTGTGCTCTGACCACCTTCTCCACCTCATCGACCACTGTCTCACTCCAGCACCTCCAACAAGAGCTGCGCCTCCCAGCTGCACCTGCCTGCTGCCAAGCCAGTGAGGCCAGCATCGACTCACCGCCCTGCTTGGCTTGTGACTCTGCAGGGTGGGTTCCTTCTTGAGGGCGGGGCCTCTCCATCTTGGAAATGCATCCTCTTACCAAGGTGGGCGTTCAGTGATGTTGATGTATTAAATGGAAAGAAAAGAGGGAGAGGAAGGAAGCGTGGAGGGAAGGAAGGAAAAGGAAGGAAAAGGAAAGGAAGAAAGAAGGAAGGAGGAAGGAAGGAAGGGAGGAAGGAAGAAAGGAAGGAGGAAGGAATGAGGAAGGAAGGAAGGAAGAAAGGAAAGAAGGAAGGGAGGCAGGAAAGAAAGAAGGAAGGAAAGAATGAAAGAAGGAAGGAAGGAAGGAGAAAGAAGGAAAGAAGGAAAAAAGGAAGGAAAGGAGGAAGGAAGGAAGGGGAGGAAGGAAGGAAGGAAGGAAGGAAGGAAGGAAAAGAAGGAAGGAAAAGAAGGAAGGAAAGAAGGAAGGAAGGAGAAGAAGGAAGGGAGGGACAGACTGGAGTTTTATGTACAGACAATTGGCTTAGCCTTTCCTAAGCATCAACCTGCCCTTTTTTGCCTCTGCGCATGGGTTCTGCGTATCTATGGAGGTGCTGACTGACTTTCTGGGAGCAGTGATTGTCTTCTTTGGTAGGGAAATTAGCCCTCCTCTGACCGGATCCCCCATCTCCCTCCAGACACAATGTTTCTGATCCACCATCACTTGGGACCTGGCACAAGAAATGCAAAAGGCTTTTATAGTAACCACAGGACAAAGTCCCCAACCTGACCACAGGAGAAACATCCCTTGACATTGCATGCCTTGTGTGAAATTACATATGAGGCATACATATGAGGTTAAATTGCATATGAGGTTAAATTTCTCTGAGGCCCTGAGTTCAATTCCCAGGACTACAAAAATGGGAGAAGGATGTGGCAATCCACTTCCAAGACAATCCTGAAAACAATCAGCCACTGAAAACTCTATGAGGATCGCTATGAGTTAGACACGACTCGATGGCACCTAACAACAACAACAAGTGTATATTAAAATTTTAAGACAGCATTTAATTACAGATAGATATTTTGATAACAGCCTTTTAAAGTGCTATCCTACCATATTGCTTCATCCTATAACCATGCATGACCTTGTCAACCTTGGTGGTAAATTCCATCTAGGTTAATAAAGTCTCCTACCCAGTGTCATTGGATTTAGGGGATCAAATGTCTCCTCAGTCTACAGCTGCATCACCCTGCTGTCCGATCTGGTCAGATTTCAGGAAGTTAAGCAGGGTCGGGCCTGGTTAGTCCTTGGATGGGAGACCACCTGGGGATACCAGGTGCTGTAGGCTTGGGAGAAGGACCTGGTAGCCCAATGCTGAAACAATCAGCCATCAAAAACCACATGTATAGTCAAGAAGCACTGACACAGTGCTAGGCATGGCCCAATGTTGGAGAGTGCTTCATTCTGTTGTACATAGGGCTGCTATGAGTCGGACCTGACTCGAGGCCGCTGAACAAGAACAAGTTTCTCCCCGACTCTTGGTTTGTTTGTTTGTTTGTTTGTTTGTTATTTGCTATGTTTTCTAAATGGGCTGGAGTTTAGCTCAGTTGGTAGAGTGCTGGTTTGCACTTTTCGAGGCCCTTGTCTCCATCACCAGCACTGTCAAAATGGGAGAAGGACCTGGCAGCCCACTCCCAAAACCATCCCAAAATAATCAGCCATTGAAAACCCTATGAATAGCAGAGAAGCTCTGACAGTGCCAGGCATGGCACAGTGTCGGGGAGTGTTTCGTTCTATTGTACAAAGGGTCAATATGAGTTGGTCCCCACTCAACAGCACCGGAAAAACAACAACACTCTTTCTGAAGCTAAATCTCAGTGACTCTTACTTTCACCCCTTGCTAGGAGCCTCCTAACCCACAGCTCAGCATCTGCAATGGTCTCATCTCCCTTCCGGACAGGGCAGCGTTTCCAGTGCTCATCCTTTGACTCCCACCACGACCAAGTGCGAGAGGAGAGGGCTCTGTACAAATCCCCCCAGGCTGGACAACACAGAGCAGCGCCCTTACTGGGTCAGCTGCAGGGACGAGACCACAAACATTTGTACACAGGGCTTGGCTGCTGGGGCACAAAGGGGTTCATACGATTTTTTTTTTTTTTTTGCTATACTGGGGTTTGGACCCAGGACCTTGCACCTGCATGCTCTGCAAGTGCTGGACCACTGAGCTGTGCCCCCAGTCCATTTTTTTACTTTTTGAGGCAGGGTCTCGCTAAGTTACGCAGACTGCCTCAGGTCTCGAACTTGTGATCCTCCCGCCTCCGCCTCCCGAGCCGCTGGGATGACAGGCATGCGCCACCGCACCCAGCGGGTTCATATGATTTTTAAGTTACATCACAGACTAAAAGCATGGCGACCTGTTACTAAGCAAAACCAGGGCTGACACAGAAGAGGAACCAACAGGCCCCTGCCCCAAGCCCAGCCAGACTGAAAGGTTTACTGGGGGATGGAGAGGTAAACTTGAGAGTCTTCCTTACAAGTCCAAGTGTGGGGAACATGCACAGGGAAGTCCTCCTGGGCTCCCAGCAGCCCATTTCAAAGATGCTGAAGATGTTGCCAGGTGCGGTGGCGCACGCCTGTAATCCCAGCGGCTCAGGAGGTGGAGGCAGGAGGATCGCAAGTTCGAGACCAGAAGTAGTCTGCGTGCGTAACTTAGCAAGACCCTGTCTCAAAAAAGTACAAAAAAATGGACTGGGGGCACAGCTCAGTAGTCCAGCACTTGCAAAGCATGCTGGTGTGAGGCCCTGGCTTCAATCCCCACTACCATAAAAAAAAAGGGGCTGGGGGCACAGCTCAGTGGTCCAGCACTTGCAAAGCATGCAGGCATGAGGCCCTGAGTTCAACCCCAAGTACCGAAAAAAAAAAAAAAAAATGCTAAAGTTGAACCTGTGGTTGGCTAAGACCGGACCACAAAGAAATGCAGCTTTTGGCCAGGCCTGAGAAGGTAGCCCTGATGGTCCACAGACTGCACAGCTTCTGGACCAGGATCTGGTGATGTGATCAGGTGAGTAGATCTTATGGAAACCTCCAACCAATACCCAAGGGAGAAGAGAGCCTCAGAGAGGAGGTAAACTGGCTGTAGCTGTGCAACTGGCCTGGCAGAGACAGCAGGGACAGAGCCTTCAGGGCCATGCCCAAGGCTGGAGAGGCCTCATCCCCCTAACACAAACAAACAATCCCTACTTTATTGCAGGTCCAGATTTATATTTGTCCAGATGGACAGTTACCTTACCTCTGGCGCATGCACAACCATCGACAACAGTTGTTAGGTGCCACCAAGCTGGGTCTGACTCATAGTAACCCTAAGTATAACAGAATGAAACACTTCCTGACACTGGGCCATGGCCGGCACTGTGTCAGTGCTTCTCTGCTATTCATAGGGTTTTCAATGGCTGATTGCTTTGGGAGTGGGCTGCCAGATCCTTCTCCTGCTTTAGTGGGGCTGGGGATAGAACCCAGGGCCTCAGAGAGCGCCAAGGAGCACTCCACCAACTGAGCTTAGCCTCTAGCCTGAATGCCAACAGAGCATGCTTTAATCCTGTGCATATTATATACAGGCAAATGCTAGGAAAATGATTATTATGCTCATTATAATAATTTTTAAAGTTTTAGAAGGAAATGCTTCATGTAGAATTATTCGCAAGTTCAGATAAGAATTAAATGCATACATATATATGTGCATATGCACATTAGAGAAATAAATCACAGGAAAAAATAAGATAAAACAAACCAAAACCCAGAAATAATAATCCTTATTAATATTGTTGTGCTTACCCTTCCAGACATTTTTTATGGATGTGCATACGTGTACGTCTAAATGTATATTGGGATTTAGCTCAGTTGGTAGAGTGATGCTCTGTGGTCTCTGAGGCCCCAGGTTCAATTCCCAGGACTACAAAAATGGGAAAAGGATGTGGCAATCCACTTCCAAGACAATCCTGAAAACAATCAGCCAGTGAAAACCCTATGAGGATTGCTATGAGTTCGACACAACTCGATGGCACTTAACAACAACAAATGTATATTAAAATTTTAAGACAGCATTTAATTGCAGATAGATTTTTGTTTGTTTGTTTTTTGGTACTGGGGGTTGAACCCAGGGCCTCCCGCCTGCATGCTTTGCAAGTGCTGGACCACTGAGCTTCACCCTAGCCCTTTTTTTTTTTTTTTTTACTTTTTGAGACAAGGTCTTGGTAAGTAACGCAGACTGCCTCTGGTCTCAAACTTGTGATCCTCCTGCCTCCGCCTCCCGAGCTGCTGGGATTACAGGCATTCACCACCACACCCAGTGCACTACAGATAGATATTTTGATAACAGCCTTTTAAAGTGCTATCCTACCACATTGCTTTTCTCCTATAACCATGCATGATGAACAGCTTTGAATTTACAAAATCTACCCAGACATTTTTTCACTTTCTTATTATAAAATAAAACTTGCATAAAACAGAAAATGCACACATTTCGGTGTGCAGTGAAATGAAATAACTATTCAATGAACACCCAGAGACACAGCAGCAACCTGGGGGAGACAGAGGATCTCTCCGCCGCTACTGGTGAGGTCACGGGATCTTCCCCACGTAGGGCTTATTCCACCACGTGGCTGGACCTCAGTTCACATAACGTCTCAGTCCTCTGCTTGGGAATGGCCTGGGTATACTTTCTCACACCCACTGAGTACTGTCTTCCAATAACTTCTTTGGAGAAAGCCATGGGAGGGAGATTTTGGGGTCACAGGGCGTATGTATTTTTAAGGCTTTGGACGCACTGTTGTAAGCTGTCTTCCAACAGGCTATAAGAACACCAAGGAGCACTAGGATTGCTCCAGGCCATATCTCCACCCACACGCATGCCTGCCCACCTGATAGAAAAGCTAGAATCCCTTTGTTGCTGCAGTACATTTGCATGTCTTTTGCTGGTGCAGCTAAATGACATCATGTATTTCGTTTATTTACACTTGGCTTCCATGGATTACAAATGAGAGGTCCTATTATCAAAACCTATCATCTCAAGAGCTTGGCCTATCTCTGTGTCCACCCATGAGGAATAAAAATCCCATCCCACCCTTCCTCTTCCCACTCCACATCTGGAGCCTTTTCTCAGCTCCCAGACTTGAAGCTGAACTTGCCTGGTTGCCAGGAACGATGGAAACTGGACTAAGTCATTCTTTTCTCTGAGCCTCAGATTCCTCAGCCAACAAAAAGGCTTGGCCAATGGCAGAATAAAAAAGTGGAAAATAACGATGAGCCTTGGTTGTTAACAAACTAATACTTGCTCATCATCTACGATACATGCTAGGTACCATGCCAGACACTCTTTCTAATTTCCACAACCACTCTGAAAGACAAGGATTATGTCATGGTTTAAATAGAAAATGTCCCCGAAAGGCCATGTGCTTTAATGTGTGGTCCCTAGCTGGTGGTGCTGTTTGTGGCGCTGATGGAACTTTAGGAGGCAGGACTGAGCTTGGCAGAAATGAGTCACTGGGGGCTGGCCTTTAGAGGGTTTTACCCTGACCCATAGCTCTGGTCATTATCTGCCTCCTCCTCCATGATGCCACAGGCCCCGCCTCCCCCGCTGCCATGTCTGTCCTACCACCATGATGGACCGATCCTCTAACTGTGAGCTCCCAGTAAGCCTTTTCCTCCATAAGCTTGTTTTGATTGTTTTTTCCTGCAACAGTGACAGCAGCTGACTAATCCAGACTGTAGTCCCTGTTTTACATACAAGGAAACGGTCTCGGAGGGGTGAGGTGTCTTACCCAAGGCCTTACAGCTGGAAACACTGCCAAGCCTGCTGATTTCCAAGGACCCGCTCTTTCTGGGAGGACTGGCACCATCCGCATCTCTGGATGGGCACACAGCATGATTGTTGTTCCCAGGGAGTGTTGTTTCCAGTATGTTCCTGGTGAATTTCATTCTTCTGTCATGGTGGTGCCACTGTGTTTTGCCACACACACATCTGGAGCTTGGCTTTCCTTAGCCAACAAAGGCTTGGCCAATGGAAGAATAAAAAGTGGAAAATAACTAGGAACCTTGGTTGTTATATCATCTATGATCATCTATGCTCTATGCTAGGTACCATTCCAGACACTCTTTCTAATTTCGACAACCACTCTGAAAGATGAGGATTATGTCATGGTTTGAATAGAAAATGCTTCATGGCCGCTCCTCGTTAGACTTTGCCCATGGCCAGGCACACTTGAGTCAAGCTTCCTGAGAGAGGATGATGCCCGTCCGTCCTTTCACTGCCTTCCTTTTCTTGGGCTTCTGTGGTCACCACCTCTTCCCCCACCTTCTCCTGGCTTGAATGCCCCCTGTGCAGGAGGCCTCTCTGATGGGAACTCAGAAGGTCTAACCTGAAGCGATCTCCAGAGAGGAGGAGAAACAGGGGTCTTGCCTTGGGAACTGTCCACACCAGGGGCTCGGCCCACATAATCTCAGCAATGAGCAGCGCACCTGCCACAGAGGAGGGCGACATCACTGTACAGATGGAGGAGCTGAGGTCCTAGACCTTCCCTGCAAGGTTGATGGCTAACGAGAAGAGCTTATTAACACCTCATCCCAAGAACAGTTCGTAAATGATTTGCAGGTTGTTGTTGTTGTTAGGTGCCGTCGAGTCGAGTCTGACTCATAGAGACTCTCATAGGGTTTTCAATGGCTGATTGTTTCGGGATTGCCTCCGGAGTGGATTGCCAGGCCCTTCTCCCATTTTTGTGGTACTGGGAATTGAACTCGGGACCTCAGAGACTGCAGTGTAGCACTCCAGCAACTGAGCTAAATCCCAGCCTGATTTACAGGTAGCCCTCACAATCTCTACGACTCTCCGGAAGGTATGTACTATTTTTATTATCCCCACTTTAAGAATGGAAATACCAGCTGGGCACAGTGGCACACGCCTCTAATCCCAGCTGCTTGGGAGGCAGAGGCCCGAAGATCCCAAGTTCAAGACTAGAGGCAGTCTGCGTAACTTAGTGAGACCCTGTCTCAAAAAGTAAAAAGATGGGCTGGGGGTACAGCTCAGGGGTCCAGCACTTGCAAAGCATGCAAGTGCAAGGCCCTGGGTTCAATCCCCAGTACCCCCCCCAAAAAAAAAAAAAAAAAGAATGGCAATACCAAGGCAGAAAAAAAGTCATTTGTCACTTGCTCAGGATGTCCCCACTAGTGAGTAGAGCTGGGACTGGGAATCGGGTGGTCTACAGAGGTTTGCCTACCCACCATATCAGGGCAACCCCCAAACCCACATTCTTTCTCCCAAAGCACAGAGCGCCTTCTATGCACAAGCGAGTCCCCCCATGTTCTTTTAGGCAGGGTCGTGGGGGAACGCAGGAGCCAACACTTTGTAGGCGGTGTTGAGGGGCAGGGGAGGCTGGCGCCAATACCCCGTCTGCAGTGGAGGAAGCCAACGCCCATAGAGAGCTGGCTTACTTGGCCCTACAACCCAGCTCTTATGACTCCCAAGCCGGTCTTTCCACAATCCTGACTGATGGGCCCTCCTCCCTGGCCCTTGGGCACCCTGGCCCCGGATTCTGAAGGAGTGATTCGGGGCTTCTTGAAGAGCAGAGCCAGCCCCAGAGCCTTCCTGAGCCTGGTTATTCACGAAAGCCAGGGATGTGCGTGCTCAGCGGCAGGCCAGCGGGCTGAGAAGTCAGGCTGGCTTGGGCTCTGGGTTTCTGGAGTCACCTGGATGAGTCAGGCTCTGGGTCTGCCCCCTTGACTCTTCCCTGGGCGAGGGCTTTGCTTCTCACTTTTAGACCTGCCCCATTCCAGGGCAAATCCTGCCTCACCTCCCCTTTCCTGTGCAATGACATCATCTCCTCCCAGCCGGCTGCAGGTCCTGAAGTCCTCGCCTTTGAAATGAGCACATCGAGAGACAATGGCCTAACAGGCACTCGGTGAGCCCAAGCCACCTATGTCATTATTATGACTTGGAGGCTACCAGGGGGTCACTGCCAGCCACAGGCCCCAAGGGACTCTGTTCTTTTGCTGCAAATGACTTTTCCTGGTCTCTCCCCATTTCTGCACATGAGGACCTGCAGTCTCATGAGAAAGGATAATTTCGATATTAAAGGGTGGGGTTCTTTTTGTTTGTAGGGCCCTTGAGAAGAAACCTCCAGTCACGGATTAGAGTTACTGAGCCCAAAACAAGACACAGCTCTTGCTTGCTTTTGCTTTAGTAAAACCTAAGGCATGAAAGATTCTTGCCAAGAATACCAGAAGGGAAGGAGGGGAACCTGAGCATGGAGAGGGAAGAGCTCTGTGCTGGGGTGGGGCAGGCTCTGCGGTGTGGTGAGCAGCCGGATGCTTTCTTGCCCCTGCTCCAGGGAACTGGAGAAGCTGCTGTGTCCTCCATATAGATCTCTCTCGGGGGCTCCTGGAGCCCAAGGAGCACCCTTGTTCTGAGGATTCTTAGATTACTCGAAGCTTGGCTGCTCTGTAGCACAGCCCTGGATACCTGATGCTGGTCAGGAAACTGCGGAGGGGCCCACACATGACTGAGACTGGGTTCCCCACTAAGCCAGCAAAATGGGGGCTATCAGTCCCCACTGACATAAAGAAAATAAAGAAATGGATACCCTCTCAGCCCATCTTCTGTGACTGTAACAAAATACCTGAGGCCAGGTAATTTATAAGGAAGGAAGGTTTATTTTGGCTTATGGCTCTGGAGGCTGGAGAGTCAAGATTAGGCAGCTGAATCTGGCAAAGGCCTTATGGGAGAAAGCGAGAGGGCAAGTGGGCGTGTGCGGAACAGTGAGACCTTCCAGGAGGCCATCAAAAGTCCCTGTTGCCCCAATGACTCTACAGTCTCTCCCACAATGACTCTGAAGGCTTTCTGGTGCGACACTGTCTCACCGACATGTCATTTTCTGTGTGCAGGTCTACTGTCCTCTGAAGGTGCCAGCTCTTTGAGAAAAACCTGGTCACCACAGCAACCCAAGCATCTTGAGCCAGCCTGCCCGCACAGAGGCTTAGGAACCCCTGGCGGGGTGGGTGGGTAGCTTGGCAGGTGGCAGGCTGACTTGGGTGGCTGCCTTTGACCTCCCAAATACCTAGGGGATAAACTCGTCTCTAGGAACTCTGGGCCGACCATGGCACGCCACTCTGCGCACCATCCTGTTTCATGATTTCTGGATTGCTTTCCTCACAGGTGTGTGACCTGAGCCAGGCGCAGAGCTGCCTGGGGTTGAGTGACATCCAGGTTTGGTGATATAGATGGGAGGGCCAAGGGATGAAGGACTGGAACACGGGGAGGGCAGGGTTGAGGTATAAAATCGATACCCCAAAAGAACAAGAAAGCCCCGCACAGGGCCGTGGGGGGACAGGCCCTTCTGTCCCAAAGGTATCCTCAGCAGTGAGTGGAAGCAAGCCGTGGGCAGCCCCTATGTGTGTTCTTGGCCACTTTTCCAATTGTGTGGGGGAAAGAATGGAATGTTCCCTGCGGGCCTTTTGATCTAAGAAACGGAGATTCCAGGCACAGATCTGGGTAGAAGAGGCGCATTCAGTTGGGGGGGAGGGGTAAGAAGAGGACGAGCCACCCTGGAGCGTGCATCAGCTCTGTGAAGTCACCAGGTCACGCTGACCCTGCAGGCAGGCTGGAGGCTGGCCCTGCAGCCGTGGACTTTGCTCATCCTCAACCCACTGGGCTCCAGACCACTGCCCTGCAGGACTGAGCCCTGTGCTCTGGCTTCATGGGCCACCCACCTCCACAGGTGTCTCAGGACCCATGGGGTCCTCTGGCAGCTTGGCCAGCATGCACTGGCTTGCCTGAGGGTTCCGGCACGTCCCACTCGCCTGCCACGTGCCCCACGCCGTCTGCACAGGCTGCATGTAACTTCTGGCCCGGGGCCAGGCGTCTCTGGCCCATCAGCCCGCTGGGCGGGGTGACTGCTAGCATTACTACCCTCTCATCCTTTCGCACTCAGACGCTGACAATTTTACCTTTGACTTGAAACATTTACGGTTAGACATCAGCGCTGTGCAGACAGAAGCCCGGCTCCCTCCAGGAAACACCTGAAGCAGCATTTGTTCACAGATCATTCATTCAGCCCGTCACGCCTGTGTCCAACAGTGTCCCTATGAGCAAAGTGTTCTGTCCTCCTGAACACTAGACGTAGGAGACTAGAGGAGGGGCTTCAGCCAGGTAAGAAGGGGTGGACAGAGGGCAATCATTGTAATTACAGCTTATGCTCTTAGAGGCCAATTCTGGGCCAGGCCCAGGGCCACGTGATTTCTATACCTGAAGCCTGAGTTGTGGGGTTTTTTTTTATTTGTTTGTTTTGCTTTTGTTTTTTGGTACTTTGTTGTTGTTAGGTACCGTTGAGTCCAGTCCGACTCATAGCGGCCCTACAGCAGATAGAAACACTTCTTGATTCTGTGTCAGGCACATGATCTTATTTATGTTTAAGCCCATTGTTGCAGACACTGTGTCAATCCATCTGGT
This sequence comes from Pedetes capensis, assembly GCA_007922755.1. Taxonomy (NCBI): domain Eukaryota; kingdom Metazoa; phylum Chordata; class Mammalia; order Rodentia; family Pedetidae; genus Pedetes; species Pedetes capensis. The sequence continues at coordinate 29,710 of VMDO01009675.1, forward strand.
GGAGCGTTTTCCTGGTTTTCCTTTTCTTCCGTTGATCTGCCACTCTCCCAAACATGATGTCCTTCTCCAGGGACATCCTGTCAACATGGTCCTTGGTCCTTCCTGTCAACATGTCCAAAATATGTCAGACACAGCCTAGCCATCCTTGCTTCCAAGGAGCACTCTGGTTGTACCTCTTCTAGGACAGATCTGTTGGTTCTTTTGGCAGTCCCTGGTATCTTCAATAGTCATCTCTAGCACCATAATTCAAAAGCATCAATTCTTCTCCTGTCTCCCTTGCTCAATGTCCAGCTTTCACAACCATATGACGTGAGTGAAAATACCATGGCACGAGTCAGGCGCACCTTGGTCTTCACTGTGACGTCTTTACTTTTCAATACTTTAAAGAGATCTTTTGCCACAGCTTTTCCCAAAGCAATGCATCTTTTTGGCACTGGGGGCTTGAACCTAGGAGTTTTCACATGCTTTGCAAGATTTCCACCACTGAGCTACACATGCAGTCAAAGGCTAGACCCCCCCACCTGGACAAGGAGCCTGGGGGCACAGGCCCTGTCCATCTTAAATCACCCTGGATCCCCAGGGTGGGAGGGGGGACAGAGGAACAGAGCAAGCCCTTCCTATATGTTTGCTTTAAGAACAATGAATAAATGATTGAATAGATTCATTCCAAGCTTCCAACCTTATTTTACACCAATATCACTTAGCTATAACACTATTGGGAATTTACCCAAAGGGAGATGTGTCATCATATCACAGAGACACCTGCATCTCCATGTTCAGTGCAGCACTTTTCACAATAGCAAGGATATGGAACCAACCAAAGTGCCCATCAACAGAAGAATGGATAAAAAATACTATGGTACATATACACAATGGAATACTACTCAGCAATCAAAAAAATGAAATAATGCCATTTGCAGCAAAATGGATGGAATTGGAGGGACAGGCCCTTCTGTCCCTAAGTGAATGAACACAAGCTCAGAAAGAGAAACATCACATGTTCTCACTCATATGTGGGAGCTGAATCAAAATTATAAGAAGGAAAAATCCTATTCAAAGGTCGGATCATAATAAAAGGAAAAAAAAAAAAGCTAAAGTCAACCTAGGGGAGAAGGGACAATTTGGGGAATGCAAAAGAAGGAGAGAGAGATCTAGCAAAAGGAGGAAATCCTGGGGGGCGGGGGAGAGGAGGAACAAGGAGGAAAGAGGAATGGGGGAGGGGTGACCTCAGAGTGAACAGCCCAACTTTAATAGTCCTCAAAATAATTATAACAACACCAACAATTCCAAAGAATGGTATTGATATAGATGGGCTAGAAAATTCATGTAATAGTATTGACAATGTAAAAAGAAAGTTCACTACAGAAAAAGTTTCGATCTTAAACATAATTGGAACCCAAGGATATATAGAAAACTATTACCATAAAAAGACAAGGAAATGGAAGAGAAGTCTTTGGAGGGGGGGTGAGATGGGGGGAGGAAGTGCACAGAGGGTGAGGGGGAACTGATCTGTGTAATGTACAACAAAGTGCATATATGTAAATGTCGAAATGAAAAGCAGGTCAGAATGAATCACATTAAGGTGTATATTAAAAATTCTCAAAAAAAAAAAAAAAAAAAGGAAAGAGTAGATCCTATCCATTCACTCTCTTGCTCATCCTTCCCAACAGGATATAATGTTTTCACTCAGAACCAGCCAAAATAAATGATTCTGCTTCCCTCACATGTGACTAAGTTTGCGCTAATGGGATCTAATGAGAAGGGTTTGAAGGCTTCTAGGAAACACACTTAAGGGAAAGTACGTGCAAATTAACTCACTTCCTCCTCAGTGCTAGAAAGAATGGACTGCAATGGCTGGACCTCCTGCAGCCATGGCGGACCATGAAGTGCCCTCAGGTAGAAAACCAATGTGATACAGAACAACAGAGCGAAGGAACCTGGTTCACTGAAACCAGGAGGTGCCACAGCTGCCCTGGACAGCTCCTCTAGACCCTTGGAGCATGAAAAGGAAATAAACTTTCATGGGGCTTAGCCCTACTGTAATTTTGGAATTTTGAAAGTGACAACTGTACATAATCTTAACTACTGAAAGAGAATTAGTGTGACCCTCTAATGGAGAAAGCCATTTGGCCGGGAGGCTGCATGGAGAGGGCTGATCAAGGGTTCCGCCTATGTCTCCAGAGGCACTCAGTAAGGCGTGGACCCATTCAAGCTGCTGCAGTGCTCTGGCTTGGGTCCAGAGGTCCCCACAGAGTCCACGGGTCCCAGCCCATGGCACAGCTGGGTGGGGGGGACCTTGAAGAGTGGGGCCTGGGGTAGCAGGACTCTATCCGTGCCTCTTTCTGTCTCTCTGGGCATCCCTGCCAGGATGTGAGTTGCTTGGCTCTGCCCCCTGCTCCCCACACGATGCATTGCCTCAGCACAGGCCCGAAACAGCAGGTCGACCGCCCAGGGACCACAACTTCTACAACCATGAGCCAAAATAAGCTTTCCATTTGTATAAACTGATTATGTCAGGCATTTGTTATAGTGACAGAAACTTGACTCACGGTAACCTCTGGAATTCCAGTTTCCCACTCTGTAAAGTGGGGCTGCGAATAGCATCTACCCCACACGGTTGGCATGGGGATTAAGTGAGATAGGTCATGTAACGTGCTGGGCACACAGCTCACAGCAAGGCCTCCGCAGTGCCACGCCCAGCAGAGCCCCTGCCCTTGGCTCCAGGCTCCAGCGTGAGGACTGGGTGGGATCGATCAGCTCTTCTAGATGATGATGATCACTGTGGGCATTTTACCTTGAGTCACAAGTGGCCATGAGTTGGCCAGGCCTTGACTCTGGGATGGCCCCAGGCTCCTGGCTGAGACTTCATCAATGGGGCAGACGGCTGCCTGGCAGGAGACAGCACTTCAAGAAGAGAACTTCTTGACCTTCTAGCTTTTGCCAGCTTGGAGAAGTTTCTGGAAAGGCAAGTGGGTCCATGGGGGTCTGGGCTAGCGGTTCCACCACGCTGGAGGAATCGGAACAAAACAAGCTGTAATCACCCAACATTATCATTTGCAGTAAACATTTCTACCATGCTGTGCTCTCAAATACTTCCCAGCACTTCAAGTTATAGTAACAACATAAATCAGATCCAGGCAAGTGTCACTCAGAAGGGTTTCTTCTGCCTCATGTCCGTGGGGGATTTAGCTCAGTTGGTAGAATGCAGCTCTGCAGTCTCTGAGGTCCCAAGTTCGATTCCCAGCACCACAAAAATGGGAGAAGGATGTGGCAATCCACTCCCAAGGCAATCCCGAAACAGTCAGCCATTGAAAACCCTATGAGGGTTGCTATGAGTCGGACACGACTCGACGGCACCTAAAAATAACAACATGTCTGTGGATTTAAATAGATTCAGTCAGATGACCAGCTCTAGGACCTGGAGGAGGAGCTATTTAGACTCTCCGAGCCTTAATTTTGTCACTTGTACAATGGGGATAGTAACATCTACCTCAAAAGGTTGCTGTGGAGAAGAAATGAAATAAGATTCCCTAGCAAACAGCAGATACTTAATAGACCTTCTCTGTCTCTTTCCTTCCCTGCAGGGCCACCAGAGCAGGCCTCACGTGGAAACATAGAATGTATTCCCAAAGTACAAATGGAGAAAGTCTTACATGGGTCCTATGCAGTCTTCTGACTGGAGGGGAGCCAGGCAGGCCAGAGCCGGTGCCGTGGGACAGCTCCTACAGGGAAGCAGGACCTTGCGGGAGAGTCCTGCCTTAGCCCAGATGTGCATCACACCCAAGAGAAACATTTTAGTGTTAATGAAATACTATTAATCCCGGGCACAGTGGCGTATGCCTGTAATCACAGCGGCTTGGGAGGCAGAGGCAGGAGGATCGCAAGTTCAAGACCAGAGGCAGTCTGCGAAACTTAGCGAGACCCTGTCTCAAAAAGTTAAAAAGTGGACTGGGGATGCAGCTCAGTGGTCCAGCACTTGCAGAGCATACAAGCATGAGGCCCTGGGTTCATTCCCCAGTACCGGAAATACTATTAAGTAATTTGGAAGTAGTGATTCACTTTAATGCTTTTTAAAATTGAATATTAAAATTATTTAAAATATTAACTTCTGATAGAATCTGAGAACTCAGAGATAGCAAGGTGTTGATGGGGCTTTGCAGACCTGTCTAGAATGGATAAAGGGATTTTATCCCTCCTGAATGGTGGTGGATAGACAATGGCTGCCTGGAGCCCAGCGCTCAGAGGAAATCTCAGTGTCATCTCAACTAGTGATATCTGCCCTGGACGTAAGGTGAAAGTGTGACCCGACCACCATGGTCAGTGGGTTTACCACCCCTGAGCTAATCCTTTCTTACCATCTTACCACAGTAAAATTTTCCCTCTCTCAATCTCTTTGACTCTCACTTCAAATGATGAATGCCATTTAACGATGCTGTTGGGCAGTAAATATCATCCAGTTGGCCAAGTAACTGTTAGACGAACTTACCAAGACTATCCCTCAGAAATGAACAGACTAGATGATGACACTTTAGGACATACTACAAAAGCTTCAGTCATAGGAAGTGCCTATTCCTACCTGTTTACTCCTAGGCCGTGCAAACATAGCCAATGTTTGGACCTGGTGAAGGTGTGCGATAGCGAGGTGGTAGCTCAGAGCCCCTCCTCGGTGCAGGTTCCTGCAGGACAGAGCTGGAAGTGAAAGGGATATCAGTGTGTGGATCTCCTGAGAAGTTTCTAGAACTGACTATGGGATGCACACACTTTGCATCCGTCACATCTGAACCTCCCAGAAAATCCGAAAACCAGGCTCAAGCGTACCCATTTCTCAGAGCAGGAAGCTGGGTTTCTAAGAGGGTAAGCGACTTGCCTGGAATTGGCCCTTTTTATTCTTTTTTTTTTTTTTTTCAGTTCTAGGGGGTTGCACCAGGGCCTTGCCCATGCTAGGAAAGTGCTCTACCTCTGAGCTGCAGCCTCAGCCCCCCTTTTTAATGTTTTTTCTTTCGAGACAGGATTTCACTAAGTTGGGCAGGCTGCCTCTGGCCTCAAAGTCACGATCCTCCTGCCTCGGCCTCCCAAGTTGCTGGGATAGCAGGCGTGCACCACCGCGCCTGCCTACGGAGATTACGCTTGCCTAGAACATGGTGGACTGGACACTGTGCCCAGCTCTAACACAAAGACCTCTGTGCCCTTCAGCGGGCTCTAGTGTGTTCTCAGGAAGTAAAGCGAAAGGCCTGCCTGCCTAGACCGTGACAATGACAGGCGCTGCTCCCTTCCTCTGCACTGGCCAAGCCTCTGGCTTTGGCCCTGGAACGCAGCCCCGGCTTTCACCACAGACGGTTGGGTGGTTCCACGGGGGGTGGAGAAGACCGAGCTTTGCCGCAGACAGGTCAGCCTGGGCCCGGAGCACGTTCATCACGGCCTCAACTTAGCAAAGTCGGCTCTGCATGCAGGGGCAGGGCCGGCTGCTGACTCAGGGCCGCCTGGAGGGCTGAGGTGCTCATTCCAGCTGAGAGGGGAGGGGAGGGACCTGCCCAGCCCCTTTGCCCAGGATCAAGAATCAGAGGGGCCTGGGCAGGCTCACCATTAGCGCACAGGACCCACCTCTCCTTCTGATTTGAACCCCATTGCCTTGGGACTAACTTCGCAAACGTTGCCATGCTAATCAAAGAACTTCCAATAGGGAACACATTTTAACCGCTTCCCAAATACACACTGAAGAAAAGTACACAGGGGCCTGGCATGGTGGTGCATGCCTATAATCCCAGTGACTTGGGAGGCGGAGGCAGGAGGATCGCAAGTTCGAGGCCAGAGGAAGTCTGCATAACTTAGTGAGACCCTGTCTCAAAAAGTAAAAAAAAAAAAAAAAAATAGGGCAGGGGGCGCAGCTCAGTGGTCCAGCATTGCAAAGCATGCAAGCGCAAGGCCCTGGGTTCAACCCCTAGTACCACACACACACACACACACAAAAAAAGTACACAGGAAAAGGTCTTGTGCCTATTGCTCCACCATAACACTTTTATAACCTTTGTGCATATCCTTCTTGAGTGTCAGACAAAGCAAAACCTCATAGGAACAAAGTGTGGACGGCTCCTCTTCTCTATGCAGAAGTTAGCCTATTGTGAGCATCCCCACACACTTCAAGTAACAGCATATCCAAAAGCCTCTGTCTTTCTGGCATTTGAATATATTCCACCGAACGAGTGCAATAGAATTATTTAGTCTTCTCTCGACAGACATGGTGTGTGTTTCCAATTTTTTACTACAAACAATGGTGCAATCGTTTACTTCATTAGTAGCGAAGGAAGTTTACCAGTTGGAGCCTTTCCCAGATACCGGCTTGCTGATTCCAAGGGTACGCGCGGGTGCAACTGTTAGCACGGATGGTCCTGCCAGGTGTCGGTTCAACTTAGCATTTGTCGACTTTGTGGTAGTGTGGGAGCATACACACGCATTCCATAGAAAGCACCCCTCAAGTTTGGAATTTGCTATGTTCTCAGGGTGGCAATACGTAGTATGAGTCTCTCTTGAGGTGCTGGGTAGCAGCAGCGAGCACAGCTCCTAGGCAGCCCCTCGATCACTAGGGAAAATGATAGAGACTCCACAGTGCACAGTGTTGCTGATCTGTGATGTTCGGTAGGGTGGTTGTTGTTGTTGTTATTAGGTGCCCCCGAGTCAGTATCCGACTCATAGCGACCCTCATAGGGTCTTCAATGGCTGACTGTTTCGGGATTGCCTTGGGAATGGATTGCCAGGCCCTTCTCCCATTTTTGCGGTGCTGAGAATTGAACTTAGGACCTCAGAGACTGCAGCGCAGCGCTCTACCAACTGAGCTAAATCCCAGCCCCTAAGATCTCAATTTAGAATGGGTTTATGATGTCACATTTATTTTATACCAGATTAACAAATGTGTTTGGTCCTATTTATCCACTGTCTCTCCTATTCCATCGGACCATTTCCATATCAGTATCATGATAATTTAATTAATGAGTAAATTACTTGATTATTGAGCTTCATATCATATTTCAATATTCTTAGGAGCAGAATTCCTCATTGTTCTTTCTCCTGAGATTTTTTTGTTGTTTGTTTTCAGTATGAACTTTAGAATCATCTAGTCTACTTCTAAAACTAAAAGAATTTGATGTTTTTGTTGAGATTGTATTAAATTTAGAAACATGTCTACAGAGAATTGGCATCTGTTACACTACTAAATCTACTTAAGCAACCACAGATTTCATCTGTTCATTTGCTCAGGTGTTCCTTTGTGCCTTGTTCTACAAGAAGAACTTCTACAAGTTCCTCCATAGCAGAACTCGCTTATTTCTTTTAAAGTCAGTCAGTCAGTAAAAGAAATCCTGCTAGGTATTTCAGTCTGGAGCAATTGAATACAGGAATTGGTTTCAAAAATACTGGAAGTCCCGGAAGGCAATAGAGAAGGGTTGTTATAGCTCAGCACTGTGGTGGACACCTGTGATTCCAGCAACTTGGGAGGCTCAGGCAGGAGGATTGCGAGTTCAGAGGCAGCCTGTGTAACTTAGAAAGACCCCGTCTCAAGATAAAAAATAAAAAATGGAGTGAGGTTTCAGTTCAGTCTAATGGCAGACTACTTGCAAAATATGCACAAGGCCCTGGGTTTAGGCCCCTAGTACCACCCCTAAAAATAGTTATGTTCATACTTTCTTTGGCTCTTTTCTACTGGTTATGGTTGTTCTTAGGTGCCATGTGGTAGAGCCTGATTCACAGTAACCTTTATAGGATTTTCAATGGTTGATTGTTTCAGGAGTGGGCTGCCAGGTCCTTGTCCCATTTTTGCATGGCTGAAGATCGAATCCAGAGCCTCAGAGATTGCAGAGCAGCACTTTACCAACTGGGCTAAACCCTAACTCTTTTCTACCTACCATATCCTATTTATTTAATCTTTTTTCTTAAGCAGGTTAGGTTGTTATACATATACTTTGCTTTTTTTCAAATAAATACCTTTTGGTTTCATTTATTAGTTTGTTTCTGCTTTTATCCTTGAAGTTACTTCCTTTTCGTCAAGTATTTTAACATTCATTTTTCTAACTCCTTGTGTGTGATGTTTGTTTTCTGCGATTGTGTCGCTGGGTCTATGAAGTATTCTCTGAGTACTGTTTCTCTCTGCCTGTGTGTTCCGATGCATTGGTCTCTGGATAGTCTGCCATTTGGGTTTGTATTTGCTTTTGAACCAAAGAGTTGTTTGAAAGAGAAGGCCTTTTAGAGTTTCCAAGTGCTATGATTTGGATATGGCATTTTTCCGCTCACAGTCATGACGAGACTGAATTCTTCACCACGGTGATCTTGGAGGTAGGTCCTGGTGGGAGATGTTTGTGTTGTGGGGGTTCAGCCTTCATGAGTGGACTAATATTCTCTTTTGGGACTGGGTTATCTGTCATGGGAGTTCTGTCCCCTTTTTCTTTTCCCATGTACCTGCTGTCCTTCTGCCTTTCTGCCTTGCTAGGAACCACTAAGAGGCCCTCACCAGAAGCCAAGCACATGCCAACACCATACCCATGGGCTTCCCAGCCTCCACAACCACGGGCCAAAGTCAACCTCTTTTCTCTAGAAATTTCCAGTCTCAGGGATGTCACGTGAACAGCAGAAAACAGACTAAGGCACCAAGCAAAATGGCCTTTTTGTTTTTAGTTTTTATTATTAACTTCTAGCTTGAATGCACTACTGTCAGAAAGTGGTCTGTATGGTTTTTACATTTAGGTATTAATGAAGGGTTTATTTGTGACGTAGTATGCTCAATTTTAAATGATGTTTCAAATGCTAAAATGAGAAAGGATAGCTGGGTGCTGTGGCGCACACCTATCATCCCAGAGACTCTAGAGGCAGAGGCAGAAGGATCTTGACTTGGGGGCCAGAGGCAGCCTTTACAACTTAACAAGACCCTGTCTCAAAATAAGAAATAAAAAAAACAAAAGTGCAGCTCAATGGTAGAGCACTTGCCTAGCGTATGCAAGCCCTTAGAGTCAACCTCCACTACCACAAAGAAACAAAAATAACAACTTCTGTTTTTAGAGTTTTGGGGATTCAGCATTGGAAAAACATGCCAAATTTAATGTATGAATAATATTTTAAATTCTCCCCTGTCACCATTTTTGATGATCTTACTACCAGATACAGAGAGTAAATGAAGATGAATTAAAAGTTCCTGCTGACAAATGTGTGTTTTAGCTCCTATAATTTTCTCTTTGCAGATGTTGCTACCCGCTTTGGAAGTGGAGTTTCGAGACTTTTTTTTTTTTTTTTTTTTTTGAGAAAAACAAGTAAGGCAGCCTCATTGTCCACAAAGTGAGGTTAATGGTTCCTGGCACAGGAAGCAATGGTGAAGTTTCACGAGCTGCTGCCTGGGAACTGCATGCTTGGTGTCTGATTCCATTGAAGAGCTTCGATAAGTAGTGCTCTTATTATTACGGAC
>VMDO01009675.1:44151-76042 GCA_007922755.1 Pedetes capensis
GGGAATTCATTCATCCTAGATATGGGAATTCTTTCATTGTGCCTTCCCTCCGTCAGCCATTTGGCCCTTTCACGTGGAGTGCCAGGCGCTAAGCACCCTGTGGTGACACCCAGTGCACATGCCTGTCCTGGTAGGACTTGCATTCCAGACAACGAAATGAGACGATAAATAAGCAAGCCAATGTCAGATAACTACGGCAGCCAAAGGGACCAAAGTGAGAGGGGTCGTCGGGAGGCCCCGCCGCCATTGCCATTAGGTGAGATGCCAAGAAGAGGCCTCCGGGTTCTGAATTGAATCCTGCTGGGGGCGGAAGAGCCAGCACCAGCTTGAACTGATCCAGGTCCCCACCCAGCCTGGATGGCTAGGGGCTGGGCCTGGGCAGCACAGGAAGGCAGCGGCAAGGCCGGAGTACGGGGAGAGGGCACGGGCGTGGGTTGAAAAGGGGGCTCCTTGGGGCTGGGAATGGGATCAGAAGCCTGGAACCCCACCAGGTGACGGGCAGTGGGCCGCTAGTGCTCCTGGATGGGAGGGATGGGGCTGAAATGCATCTGGTAGATGTGACAGGTATGCCGCGCAGCACAGACCCTGGTGCACGATAGCTCCTCACCGACTGACAGCTCTCTGTGCCAGGGACCTCTGCAGAGCACAGTTAGTTTCCATCTCCCCACACCAAGCGTAGCCCTGCACGCAGTATGTACTCACCGGCATCTATCGTAATGAACTAAATGCTTTTGCCTGTGTGATCTCGACGGTATCCTGTCACTTTGCCACGCCTCAGTTTCCTCATCTGTAAAATGAAGATGCTACTATGCCTAATCTCACAGGGTTCTTAGAAGGAATATGTGAGCCGGGTGCAGTGGCGCACGCCTATAATCCCAACAGCTCGGGAGGCAGAGGCAGGAGGATCGCAAGTTCAAGACCAGAGGCAGTCTGTGTAACTTAGCGAGACCCTGTCTCAAAAAAGTAAAAAAAAAAAAAAAAAAAAAAAAAAAAAAAAAAAAAAAAAAAAAAAAAAAAAAAAAAAAAAAAAAAAAAAAAAAAAAAAGGCTGAGGGCTCAGCTCAGTGGTCCAGCACTTGCAGAGCATGAAAGCACGAGCCCCTGGGTTCAACCCCCAGTACCCCCCCCAAAAAAAACAAAAAAAGAATGAATATGTGAGAGAATATATGAGAAGCCTTTAGAATAGCCCTTAACACATAGTAAAAATTAAACCAATGGTACGTATTGTTTCCATTATCCTGCGTTCACCCCTCCCTCCTGCAGACATCATGTTTTGGCTAGCGAGTTCTGTGTAACCCTGTGAATTACATAGAGGTGCACCCAATTCTGCATCCTTCATTTGTTTACTATACAACAAAAATGAACCCGCATCTCACCCTACTAAGTCTATGCCACTGTGAATGCATGCATAAAAGCATTTTTAGAGCGACTTGTTGTTGTTAGGTGCCGTCGAGTTGGTATCCGACTCATAGCGACCCTCATAGGGTTTTCAATGGCTGTTTCAGGATTGCCTTGGGAGTGGATTGCCAGGCCCTTCTCCCATTTTTGCAGTGCTGGGAATTGAACTCTGGACCTCAGAGACTGCAGAGCTCTACCAACTGAGCTAAATCCCAGCCCCGGGGAATGACTAGACCCTAGAATTTAACGACATTTTCCATGAACTGATGTGTCTTAGTCCGTTTTGTACAGCTGTAACAGAGTGGCAGAAGCTGGGTAATTTATAAAGTAAACAATTGTATTTCTCACAGTTCTGGAGACTGGGAAGTTCAAGCTCAAAGGATGGCTTCTGATGAGGGCCTTTATCCAGCATCATAACACAGTGCAGGGCATCCCATGGTCAAAACAGTGAGGGGGTAGGGCAAACTCACTTCAGTGCTAAGGACATTCACCCATTCAGGAGGGCAGCACCCCTCATGTCCTACTCACCTGAGCTTCTCACCTCTCAATACTGCTCCATCGACAGTGAACTTTGAGGGACATGTTTAAACCATGGCAACATGATATTAATATTTTCTGAATTTTCTAGGAAGCAACAGCCATGTAGATCGAGGGAAGTTTGTGCTCCGTTTGGTCTGTGGTTTTTCCAGAGTTACTCCCTATTTTGGAAAATCGCATCACTCCCAAGAATGCTACTCAGGGTCTGAGTCACAGCAAAGCACACCCAGGTGATGTGTTTATAACAGCATTCACCGTGGTTTCTTATTTATAGGTAATCTGACTGCTCATCACGTCTCCCGGCATGATCAGGCCTGAGCATGTGTATTATGAATCACTTGAAAATTTCTCCTTGATCCATAAAATCCAAAGCATTATATGTATTTTTCTTAAAATTATATATGTAAGCAGATCATACTGTCTACAATTGTATTTCAAGATAGTCAAGAACATATCCTTTAAATGGGAGGGGCGGGCATTAGTTTTAGTATTTCTCTAGGAACTAAATATGTCAGGAGGAGGAAGCTGACAGTGTAGAAGGGTCATGGTGGAATTGAGAGCGTGTAAGCACCGCTTAGAGGCATTACTAGGCGCTCGGCACTCTTCCCTGGCCCTCTGTATTGGTCTTCTTGCCAACCTTTATGATATCAGCAAAATCCACATCTCTTTGCCATTTAAAATATCTAGAGCTAATTAGGGCTGGGATTTAGCTCAGTTGGTAGAGTGCTGCTCTACAGTATTGGAGGCCCCAAGTTCGATTCCCAGCACCGCAAAAATGGGAGAAGAACATGGCAATCCACTCCCAAGGCAATCCCGAAACAGGCAGCCATTGAAAACCCTATGAGGGTCGCTATGACTTGGACATGACTCTACTCCACAGCACCTAACAACAACAACAACAACAACAGAGTTAATTAAGGGGCTGGGGTTTAGCTCAGTTGGTCCAGCACTGCTCTGTGCTCTCTGAGGCTTTGAGTTACATCCCCAGCACCGCAAAAAATTGGAGAAGGACCCGGCAGCCCACTTGCAAAACAATCAGCTATCGAAAACCCTACGATCAGCAGAGAAGCACTGACACGGTGCCGGGCTTGGTACAGTGTGTGCTGGGCATGGCATAATACCAGGGAGTGTTTCGTCCTGTTATACATAGGGTGGCTGTGAGTCTGACCTGACTTGACGGCACCTAACAACCACAATAACAAAACCTAGTTAAGTTTCTTTGTCCTATCCTGCCAGGGTTTTGTTTGTCATTTAGAAGGAAAAGTACCAGTCTGGGAGTCAGAGGACCTCAGTTTGCACCCTGTTCTGCTAGCAACGTCAGGATACTGTACCTCTCTAGACCTCTATCTCTTTATCCGTAAAGTGGGGATAATAGTCCCGTCTCTGAGGAAACAGTGTTTTCAGATCTCTAAAGGACCATAAGGACGCAACACAGGAGGCCAGGAGGGCTGAGATAACAGGTACTGGGAGAAGAAATCAGGCTCTTCCCAGCTAGCAAGGCATGCTGGGAAGTGCTCAGCACCCGCTCTGTCCACCAGCCAATCCTGTGCCTGATGCTCTCCTACCCTAGGTTCTCCAAGTCCAAAACAGGCACACGAGTAGAAGTAATGGGTGGTAGTCTGAGGCCCATTTGCCCACAAAAGCCATGAGAAATGAATTAAAGGTGAGACCTGCCCGTGGAAAAGGGAAAGAGTCCTTCAGAAGATAGACTTTCTGCGGCAGCTGAATTTTACATGTGAGCTGGACTGGGCTATGGGGGTGGATTAAACATTCTGGGTCAGCCTGTGAGGGCGTTTCTGCAAGACGAGTGTTTGGATCCGCAGACCCAGTACAGCAGACCACCCTCCTCAACCCGGCTGGACATTATGCAATCCACTGAGAGACTGAGTAGAGCCAAAGTGGAGGAAGGAGGCATCTCCCCTTTTTGTTCCCCTCGCTGCCCAGGCTGGGGCATCTCATCTTCCCTTGCCTTGGCCTGGGACGTACACCTTCTGGCTCCTGGTGTTATGGTTCGAATCTAAAATGTCCCCCAAAGGTCATGTTTGAAGGCTAGGTCCCCAGGGGGTGGCATTGTTGAGGGAGGCTGTGGAACTTTAAGAGATGGCACCCCCCAGGTGGAAGTGGGTGACTGGGGGAGGGACTTTGGAGGCTTTATCTGGACCCCTGGTTCCCGTTCTCTGCTTCCTGATCCCATGATGTGAGGAGTTCCACCACCACAGGCCCGGCCAGTGCTCTGCCGTGGCTCCCCACCATTATGACTGAGATCCTCTAGATCATGAGCCAAAATGAACCTTTCCCTCCCATAAGTTGTTAATGCCAGGTACTTCATCACAGCAGCAAGAAGAGCTAACAAACACACCTGGCTCTTGGGCCTCTGTGCTCAGCCTTGAACGGCACCACAAGCTTCCCTGAGCCTCCAGCCAGTGAAGGGCAGATGGTAGGATTGCTCAGCTTCGTAATAAATCTCTTCACACACACACAAACACCCATGTGTGTGTGTATATATATATATATATCCACACACATACACACACACAGCTCTCACACACATACATATCACATACATCTATTTATCGCTTTCATATGCACACGCACACACATATACGTATATATTTTATTGGTCCATTTTATCTGGAAAACCCTAATACATTCAGTTCTAGGAATTGGAAGAAGTTCATCTCCACTTGTTCCGCATATCTGGGAGTTGCCTTGGAGAGCAAAGTTACTCTGAGAGAAGAAGGTGGCAGTGGTCCTTTCTGTGGGCTGTGAGAACTGTCAGGCAGGAGTCCCTGAATCTGAGGCACATTCATAGCCTGAATTAGCATGAGGGACGTCCATCCTCTCATTTGACTGGCACCTTCTCTACCAGGCCCTGTGTGAGGCATACCCCTAGGTCACGCAGGTCAATGGAAGAGATGAGTGCAGAGAAAAGCCAACCCCAGATGGAGTGCTAACTGTGATAGCTGAGGTAGCCCAAAGAGCAGGGCCGCCTACCCCAGCCAAGCATCAGGGGAGGTGCAGAGCAGCCATGACACTTGAGATGACTTTCCTAGACAAGGAGAAAAATTGGAAGACATGGCAGTTCCAGGCAGAGGGAACAGCCTGTGCAAAGGCACGGAGGCATGAGGAAATGTGGTGGGATTCAGGACCGATCAATAACTATACCTATTGTGTATAAAGTATAAGATATGGCAAATCTGGAATTCAGTTCCACTGAGTAGATAGGGGTGGCTATGAAAGCCCTTGATAACCTCATAATGAGTTTGATTGTGTTTGGGGCACGTGGGGGTCACTGAGGGATTATAAGTAGGACAGGCATAATCAGATTCGTGTTCTTCAAAGATCTTGGTGTGAAGGAAGCACTAAAGGCAAGAAGATAATTAGTGAGCTGTTCTGAGACAGGATGAAAATACAATGACATCCATGGCCATGGGCGTCGACGAGAAGAGATCCACCTGAAAGATGTTAAGGGACAGAGGAGAGAAAGAATGACTAGAAGACAGCCCGAGATAGTTGCCAACGGTCCCGGGGCAGGGGACATTACCTACATGTATAAAGGACAGACCTAAAGCATTTGAGATCCAAGATGATCGTTTCTGTATGATGGCACCTGATGTGGGACAATGTCACATCCATCTTTGCACCAATCTCAAGAGTTTGTCGACCTGGGACGCTGATTATTCAGAGAGATAAACTAACTTACAAAAGATTTCACCTGCAGGAATCCAGCTATAGTTACAGCCACTCTGTTACCTGTGACCTTGAACGACAGAAGTTTGAGAAGCCGTACCCTGCCATTACCTCTCTGTGGCCTGTGGCAGTGTTGTGGAAGAGGGTTTCATGTCTCAGCATCTAAGAGAGGATGCAGCAGGGCACCCCTGGATCGGATGCTGTGGCATCGTGCGCCATGTTCACCTGGTAGAAGGGTCTTTGGTTTCCATGGTAACTGGGGATAGGGAGAGAAGCTTCTGGGTCTCTTTGTGTGAAAATGAGGAGTGGTTCCTTCTGCCATAGACTATAAGCTGCCTCACACATTCTTCCCAACCAGGATGCCTCTCTTCCTTGCCCTCTTCCCTTTGGCTGGTGGGTGTCTCATTCCTGCCAAACAGGTTGGGAGAGTCGGAAATGTTTACTGTTTGCACTGATGAGTGCCAAGGTTCCTGCCTGGCTTCCTCATCTGGGGCAAGTTCACTTGCCTTTCCAAGCCCAGCCTAGACAGTCCCTTCTGGCTGAAGCCCCCCACCCCCTTGGTGCCCTTTCCAGGGTCTCTGCCACATGCATGGAGCTGGATAAGGTTGGTCACTAGTCTTGAGACCTTGGAGCCCGCCCTACCCCTGGGCTGTCTGGGCGCTCACTCCCATGGGTTTGTCCCTTAGATTCTTAGTGATCTGTCCCAAGAGCATGGCTTCATCGCTTCATCTTTCCATCCTCCTTCTTGGGATGTGGCTGTCACCAATTTATTAAGTGAATGACAAATGGATGAATAAATGAGTGGATTTGGGAGATGATATTAAGAGGACTGCCTGCAGCCGTAGACCTGTGGCATCTGATCCCATCCCGTCAGATCTCGGAAGCTAAGCAGGGTTGGGCCTGGTTAGTACCTGGATGGGAGACCGCCTGGGAACACCAGAAGCTGTAGGCTTGGGAGAAGGACCTGGCAACCCCCTCCCAAAATCAATCTGCCATTGAAAACCCTATGAACAGCAGAGAAGCACTGACAATAGTGTTTCCCCTGTTGTACAGAGGGTCTCTATGAGTTGGATACTGACTCGATGGCACCTAACAACAACAAATTAAGAGGACTGCTGATAAAAAACACGTCTCTGCTTCCTTTCCAATGTTTTATTACATTATTTTTATAAAGCTTACATGCCAGGTCCAAGGTCTTACAGTGCCAAGGTCTTAAGTTGAAAAGTGACTCTTCTTTTCACATCCCAAGACCCGCAACATGGTTTCTTACTTTTTGAGATATTTCCGTTTTCTATGCTTTACACAATTAAGGGACATACAATACAAATTCTTCAAATAATAATTAAAAAACACTAAAAGAAATCTTTTTACTTCTTTCCACAATATCACGGATGCAGTTCCACACCATTCTCCATTCAGAGTCATATAGAGCTCCACTTGGTAGATATATAATAATTTATGAAACCAGGCTCATTATGGAAGACATGGATGATATGCCGGTTAATATTGTCCCCACTAGAGCCTGCTAGCCTTAGCCTCACCAGCACTGTTGTTGTTGTTGTTAGGTGCCTTCGAGTCGGTATCCAACTCATAGGGACCCTGTGTACAACAGGTGAAACACTATTGTCAGTGCTTCTCTGCTGTTCATAGGGTTTTCAATGGCAGATTGAGTTTTGGGAGTGGGTTGCCAGGTCCATCTCCCAAGCCTACAGTTACTGGTGTTCCCATGCGGTCTCCCATCCAAGTACTAACCAGGCCTGACCCTGCTTAGCTTCTGAGATCTGACGGGATTGGATACCACAGGGCTATGCCTGCAGGCATTCACCAGCACTAACTACTGTTTATTCACTCTTGAAGCTTGTGATTGCTTTTTGGATGAAAGAGACGGGATTATCAATGTGTGCTCATCCTTACCATGTGGATTGTACTTACCCCATAATGAATCTTTCTGTTTATTTTTCCAAAACCTATGGAAGCACTTCAAAGGCAGGGCCGTGCCCTATCCCTGCCATCCGTGTGGCCCTCAGACCTTCTGTGGATTGAGCAAATACGTGGGTGTCAGGATGGTCACATCTCAGTGGTATGAATTGTGAAGGGCTGGGAAATGTTTTCTCAGGCAAGGGCAGTGGCCTGAAAGACCAACTAATTGCTTCCTGCACTACATTCCACCAAATCAATGCTTCAATGAATTCAATCCTCTCTTTACCAATGGAAAATCAAGTTCCTTGTCATCTTCCATTATTGGAAACAGCACTGGGCATTCTTCTCCGTGTTTTCTTCCCCCAAAGTTCTAGAAAGCCCTAAATATAAATTACTGATTTTTTTTTCTGGTACTGGGGGTTGAACCCAGGGCCTCACACTCTATATGCTCTACAAGTGCTGGACCACTGCGCTGCACCCCCAGCCCATTTTTTTTACTTTTTGAGACAGGGTCTCACTAAGTTACATAGACTGCCTCTGGTCTTGAACTTGCGATCCTCCTACCTCTGCCTCCCGAGCCGCTGAGATGACAGGCATGCATCACCGTGCCCGGCGCCATATTGCTGAATTATTGGAGAGAGTTGGAATACATATTATCAAATCTTCCCTCCAGAACATTTGAAGAAGCTTTTCATCTAGCCGTGTCCATGAGGCTTTGCCAAGCCTCTCCTTTCTCGGGCAGGGGAAAATGATGTGAAATACAGGTGGGTGTTTCCTCTATGGCCAAGGAAGTTGAAGACACTTTGATGTGCGCGAGGCCATTGGCATTTCTTTGCCCCTTGCCTGCGTCCTGAGCGGCTGGGACCACAGGCTCCCACACCATGCCTGGCTCCCATGTCGATGGCTTGTCCACTTCTGCGGTTTGTTTCTCCTCTGGAATTTTGGTTAAGTTCCCCTTGTGACTGAATGCCACTTTTGTGTTTGCAAGCAAACATGTCAACTGGTATTCATCCCTTGCCCTCTTCTCCGTGGATTTGGCTGGGCTGCCCATTTTTAATAGATAAAAGGCAGAAAGAAGACCATGGGACAGTCGGGGCAGGCTCTCAGAGCCCAGTGGCTCATTTGCCCCCTTGGAGGTCAGCAGCCATGCACCATGGCCAATCACTGTGAGCCTCTCAGGCTGTGAGGAGTCCGATGTGACTTCCTGGAGAAGCCATGAGGAGACACACAGAGGCTCAGCCAAGAGTCCTGACTGGGGTCCTCACAGCTGCCATCTTGCAGGCACCCCAGCCCCATCCCAGCCACTGGCTGCTAACTCAGCATGCAGAGCAAAGGGAGGCAGGCCTTGTCACAGCCTGTCCAACTGCGGAATCAAGAACACAAATGCTGTTTCAAGTCAATTATTAGGGGTATTATTATTAAGTTACACACCAGCAGAACACTTACTGTTTGTAAGAATTCTACAGATTAAAGCTTCTATATGGAAAATGAAGTGTCAGAAGCTACCTATCAGCTTCATCTTTTTCTCCATTGTTTGTATGGCTTTTCAGTATTCCTATTGATTTAGCCAAATTTATTAATTTTTCTCTGCACCATTTCTGGGTTTCACATCTTGTCTAAAATTCTTCCTCACCTCAATGAAGCACAAGAATATTCACTGTGTTTCCACTATTTTTGTATTTACCTGACTATTGTTCTACATTAGCCTGCAGCTATAGCCCTGTGGCATCTGATCCCGTCAGATCTCGGAAGCTAAGCAGGGTCGGGCCTGGTTAGTACTTGGATGGGAGACCGCCTGGGAACACCAGATACTGCAGGTTTGGGAGAAGGACCTGGTAACCCCCTCCCAAAAATCAATCTGCCATTGAAAACCCTATGAACAGCAGAGAAGCACAGACAATAGTGTTTCGCCTGTTGTATGTAGGTCGCGATGAGTCAGATACCGACTCAATGGCACCTAACAACAACAGCAACAACAACAACATTGTTCTACATTATATTTAAATTTTTCATCTGTGGGCATGGGGGTTCATGCCTGTCATCCCAGAACTCAGGAGGCTGAGGCAAGAGGATGGAGAGTTTGAGGCCAGCTTGGGCTACATAGTGAGTTCCAGGTCAGCCTGGGCTATAATGAGAACCTGTCTCAAAAAAAGAATTAAATACATCAATCTAGACTTAACCTTGAGCCAGTCAGAGGTAGAAGAAGAGTCCAGGGTTCTCTTTCCTAGGTGTGAAGTGAGGGGGCAGTGGGGTGGTGGGACAGAGGAGAAGCTATGGGAGGTAGCCCACCTGGCTGGAGGAGGGGCAGCAGGCGCTTCTGATGGGGAGATGGGGGAGATGGTCCAGATGCCCCCACCTTCCCTGTCTGTTGGGTCCCTCAGTCCCAATGCATTGACACCATCATTTCTTTCATCCAGCAGTCACTTGAAACTCAGATTTTTACCAAGAAAGTCTGAATTACAAAGGAAGTTTCTTGTTAAAACCTCAGTAAGTCCATTCAATTTGAAAGAAGTTAAGACCCCACCTAAGATCAGAAATGTACCTTACTTTTTCCCCCTGTATATTATTCTACCAACAACACACCCATCCAACTTTATGGACTGGGGAAGTAAAATCTACCTTCGGGAGACCAAACGAGTTCTGGTGGGAAGGACATTGGCACTGGAGGGAGCCCCAGCTGTTGGGAACCCTGCCTCTGTCACCTGTAGCTGTGACGCATCAAGTGGATGTGATAATTCACTCTTTGAAGGGTTACTTGTGGGGTGCACACCTCGCTGGTTTAGCCTGGATGTTCGGATGGGAGGCACAGCCATGCACACAGATAACTAAACATAACTCACTTGGGACCCTTGGGTGAGGTGTGCAGACTCCTGTGGCCCTCAGAAAAGCCACCAGAGGGGATAAAGGAAAAGCCTCGGGCACTTTTGCCTCGCAGGGACTGAGAGCTCTTTATTGTCTCTCTGCCCTGACAAGGGCAGAGAGGAACCTAAACAAGTGTACAGCTATAACGAGTGTTAGCAGCTCTTATACCGCCTCAAGGGCAGCTGCGGCTCTTCTGCCTCTGGCTCCGGGACCAGAGACTGTCCTCAGCTTTGGCCTCTTGGCGGTGGGTCCCAGAGGCTGTCCTCA
This sequence comes from Pedetes capensis, assembly GCA_007922755.1. Classification (NCBI taxonomy): domain Eukaryota; kingdom Metazoa; phylum Chordata; class Mammalia; order Rodentia; family Pedetidae; genus Pedetes; species Pedetes capensis. The sequence goes on from VMDO01009675.1 coordinate 54,825, forward strand.
GCCTGCTTGTAGTCTGTCTTTCCTTGAGAGTGCCGTCTAGTCATCCTGGTCTTGGTGGTCCCAAGGAGGGATGCTTCTGTGTTGCTGGTTGAAGCCAGAGAGAGTCCTTTCCTTGACGGTGATCCATAGCAGAGAGAGTTCTATCTTGATTGATGGTCCGGGTGAGAGAGCGAGCTTTGTTTATATAGTCCTTGGGTAACTGTCTTAACTGCCTCAAGATGACAATCAGGTGGGGGCACGAGGGGCGAGGTGCAACCAATTTAGGAGTGACATTCAAATAAAGAGTGAAACCAGATGTCACTCCTTGGGCAATCAAGGGGAGATCCTTGATGACCAATCAGTGGGCAAGATGAGGGTTGGATAATCCCCTACAGTTATTGTAAGATAAGAGGTAAGCCATGCACCGTCCCTAGCACATGCTCAAGGGAGCACACCTTACTCATAGAATGGGACATTTGGCACATCAAAATAAACTGGCATCTAGGTATCCGGTGTTTATGATGCTCCAGTTACTGTGCTGAGCATCCTGCTGCTCACTTTTTACAAAACACGTATGAAGTGCGCTCCACTATTCTCATCCTTCCCTTTCTGCAGATCATGAAAGGTGTGAAGAACTTGCTCAAGGCCTGGGAAGAACACAGTTTGGTAGTAGGAAGCTAAGGCTGGAAGCCAAACCTGTCTGGCTCTGCTTTATTCATTCTGAACTGTTGGCCTACGTGACATTGCTGTTAAGTGCGAGTTGGTATCCGACTCATAGCAACCCTATGTACAACAGATGAAATACTATTGTCGGTGCTTCTCTGCTATTCATAGGGTTTTCAATGGCTGATTGCCAGGTCCATCCCCTAAGCCTATAGTATCTGGTGTTCCCTGGAGGTCTCCCATCCAAGTACTAACCAGGCCCGACCCTGCTTAGCTTCTGAGATCTGGTGGGATTGGAAGCCACAGTGCTACGGCTGCAGGCTTGCATGACATTAGTGGCTTTTAAAATAATTTATAATACAATGGAAAGTACCTAAGATAGAGAAAAAAAGGTAGAAGGCATGTTGGTCAGATTGCGCCAGGCTATGCTGAACAATAAATGGACCCCACACCTCGGGGGCTTGACACACAAATTTGCTCTTCACACACGGAGAGCCTGATCCAGGGCAGACAGCCGTCTGGGGCGATTCTTCTTTGGGAGTTCCTTCCAGCCTCCAGGCTCCCCGGCTTCCTCCAAAATTAGTCCATGTGAGGGCTGTAATTGTCTCAGAGGAGGAGGAGGAATGTAATGAGCACCTGTCTTCATGCACAAGGAGCCAGGCTGCCCAGGGAGGAGGAAGAGCTGGGTGCTGCGTGATAACAAACAGCCCTCTGCTCTCGGGCGCTTAGGCAGAGAAAGCTTGCTCCCTCCGCCTCTTACCCATCATTGTGGGTGGGGAACAGAAATCACTCTACTCCAGAGAGTCACTTAGGGACCCTGGCTGGCCTGAGCCTCCACAGCCTCCATGACAGGAAAGGGGACCCAACATAGTGAGCCCTTGCTCTTAAAGCTTCTGCTCAGAGAAAAGGGCCAGCTGTGGTGGTGCATGCCTGGACTCCCAGTACTGTGGAGGCACCGGCAGGAGGATCACTAGTTCAAGGCCAGCCTGGGCTACACAGTGAGTTAGAGGCCAGCCTCCGCTACAAGGTGAGAGCTGTCTAAAAAAATCAAAAAAGCAAACAAAAGACATAGGCCACTTCTTGCTGTCTAAAAAAATCAAAAAAGCAAACAAAAGACATAGGCCACTTCTTGCTGTCTAAAAAAACCAAAAAAGCAAGTAAAAGACATAGGCTACTGCTTGCATTTCATTGGCCAAAGCAAGTCACATGGTTCCACCTATCATTCAGGTGGCAGGAAAGTGAAATTCTACATGGTGCAGATCCATAAGGCCAGCAAATATTGGTCTAGCAGCCTTAGTGTGTTTTCAGGAAAGGTAGGTCATTCCACGGGTTCCTTGTTTGGTCCTCTTTGTGACTGCTATGCTGGGGTGGGGGGTGTTGAGGCAGGAGGGGTCCCCTGCCTGCAGCCCGAGCTTAGCAGGAGAAATTTTGGAACCCGATTCTGAGAAGGGAGACATAAACTGCAAGCCAGGCTTTAGCTCATGGCCTTTGGAGGACATTTAAGACCTGGATCAGAGCAAGCAGTTAATCCTCAAAGTCCACATAGGGTTCTCAATGGCCAATCTCTTCGGGATTGTTTCTGGAGTGGGCTGCCAGGTCCTTCTCCCATTTTTGCAGGGCTGGGGATGGAACCCAAGGCCTCAGCAAGTGCAGAGTTGGCCCTCTACCAACTAAGCCAAACCCCAGCCCTTCCAAGCATTTAGGAATCCTCCTTATCACCATTCCAGTGGAAGGAAGTGAGAGTCACACAGATGAACTCACCCGTTCCAGGTCATCTTTGGCAAATGGTAGAGCAGAATCTTGAACCTAATGACTGTCTTACTCCAAATCTCACCCCAGAAGCTCCTCCAAAAAGAGTCACGTATCTGCCATTGAAAACCCTATGAATAGCGAGAAGCATTGACAATAGTACTGGGCATTGTACAGTGTCAGAGAGTGTTTTGTTCTATTGTACATTGGGTCACTATGAGTCGGACCTGACCCCATGGCACCTAATAACAACAACAAGAATGCTGTGATTGGATGGAGGGTTGTGACAGAGTCTCACCCTCATTTTCTTCTGAAACCTTCTCTGACCCTGGTGAGACCAATAAATGACCCCTTCCTTGCTGGCGCGCCCTTCGCTTCATGGGCCCCAGATGTTCAGGTCCGGGCCATGGATTTTGGAGTTAAACGGGCCAGCATTTGAGTTTCCGTGGCTTGGGCTCAAGTTTGCCATATGAAGTTGAACGTTGTTTTACCTCTCTCAGCCTCAGTTTCCTCATGGGGGAGATGGACCTATGCAGCTACTCCACCCACTACACAGGGAGACAGGATTGCCGCCCAAGGCGGGGAGCTTGGCCCCTAGGGAGACCCTGGGACCCAGCCGGAGTTCCCGGGGCAGGTGTGCCCTCTCTAGGCTGGTCTCAGCAAAGCCTCCTCCTGCCCTACAGGGCTCCTTTCCATCAGGGCCGAGCCCTGGTCCACTGTGTAGCTCCAGGGCATAGGTTGGTCCCTGGCTCCTAGAAGACCCTCAGGAAATGTGCACCAGACAGATCAAATGGAAACAATGAGTAGAAAAAGAAATCCCTTGGCTGCTTTCCGTGGTGTTGCTTAAATGTTCAGGTACACCTCCTTGACTCCTCTCTTAGTATGTTGTTATTGTTGTTGTTGTTGTTGTGGTTGTTGTTAGGTGCCTTCGAGTCGGTATCTGACTCATAGCGACCCTATATACAACAGGGGAAACACTATTGTCAGTGCTTCTCTGCTGTTCATAGGGTTTTCAATGGCGGATTGATTTTTGGGAGTGGGTTGACGGGTCCTTCTCCCAAGCCTACAGCTTCTGGTGCTCCCAGGTGGTCTCCCATCCAGGTACTAACCAGGCCTGACCCTGCTTAGCTTCTGAGATCTGACGGGATCGGATGCCACAAGGCTACGGCTACAGGCTTTATGTTGTTGTTAAGTGCCATCAAGTCAGGTCTGACTCATAGACCCTCATGGGGTTTTCAATGGCTGGTTGTTTTGGGATTGCTTCAGGAGTGGATTGCAACGTCTTTCTCCTGTCTCTTAGTATAGGGAGGTCCTTCAGAAGGCTCCAGGCTGCCTCATGGGACTCCATGGGCCAGGCCCATCCTAGGCTAAGCTTCAGAGTGGGCAATGACATCATTCCCAGGGTCTGGGCATGACAGAGGAGTCCCGTGGTCACCTCGAGAGATGGCAACTCTAGGTCTTGTGCATGGCAAACCTCATGCATGACAGCCTCAGGGGCCGTTTAAGGGACTTTTCTGAGGCCCAGATCCAGTGGGGGCTGGGCGCCCAGCCAGCCCCTACCAGGGTGGGCGGAGGGAAGGGTGTGTGTGTACCAAGCGCAATGCACTGGGCCTGGCCACCCCGCCTCTGCCCTCCCTGTCACCCTGCCCCCTGTCCTACATTTGAAGCCCTGGTGGATTTCTAGGGCACGGCACGGATCACTATCGATCTGTGGACACCAAGAGCCTTCCCCGCGGGGCTGGCAAGGTCATGAGGGAGTTTGTTTCCTCCTGCATTCATTCACCCAGTTAGTCATTCATTCAAGAAGCACACTTTGATCCAGTGCTGTTGACCTGGGAGGTGGAAGATAAGTGCGACCTGGTCCCTGTGCCCAGCCAGTCACCGTCACACACACAAACCCGGTGCTGGCAGCCCAGCCAGGGTGTGCTGTGCAGGTGGGGCCAGGCCCTTACCAACCTTGGGCAGGGAAGGGAAAGGGGTGCAGGGAGGACAGGGGGAAGGCAGAGAGGAGTGGGGTGGAACACTTGTAGCAATGCTGGTCCATTTTTTTTGTTTGTTTGTTTGTTTGAGACAGGATCTCACCGCACAGCCCAGGCTGACCTCGAACTTGCGAGACTCCTGTCTCTGCCTCCGGAGCACAGGGACCACAGGTGTGCGCTGCTACGCCCAGCAGGCACTGCTGGTCTTTGCTGAGGTTTTTACCTATGACAATGGCCACGTGCATCCTCACTGGTCTCTTCTGAGGGTCCTAAGATCTGTTGCTGGGCCCCCAGTCCCCATTCTAGAGACCGGGGTCCTGTAGAGAAAGTTAGGCTACTTTCCCTAAGAAGAACAGGATGGAGGGAGACCCAGACCCAACACCCACTCGGAAGCTGGTCCCACCACAGGCCTCAGTGCCCCTGTCCAGGCAGTGAGGCAGAAACTCGGAGGCCCAGAGGCCAGGGCTGGGAGGGGCGGGGATCGCAGTGGCTCCGGCCTGGACACATCTCCAACTGGTTTTGCAGGGGTGCCTCCTTGTTAGTGGTGGCCCCCACCCTGGAGGCAGGAGCCTTGGGGCCCTGCTCTCTGCAGGAGAGCCTGCTGCTCTTCCCCTGCAGGGCATGCGCCCTGGGCGACCTTGGAGCCAAGGCCAGCAGGGGGTGGGGTGGGCGGGGCTCAGTATGGGAGATAAGAGGAAGGAAGGCAGCCCTGACGATTCTTTCTCTTCTAGTTAAATAAAAACACACATAACAAGCGCTGCCTAAGCACGGAGCGCAATCGTGGGCTGGCTGTGCCCGAGCAGATTTGCTGAGCAGGCCGGTGGGACTCTGCTCTGGGGCCAGCCCTGGCCAATGGTTAACCAGGACGGAAGCTCCCAGGGAGGCGCTGGGTTCACAGAGCTGGCACTGCACCCCTGGGGCTGACCTCGGGCATCCCGAAATGGGGCTGAGCGGTCTTTCTGACCCTGCTACACACTGTGGTCTGGGCTCCCCGAGGCCAGTAGCCTGACAGGCCCGGCCCAGCCATTTCCTCCCCCTCGCTCAGCGCTGGTCCCCGAGATGCACAAGCAATAGGGCTGATGGTCCTTCCTTCAGAGAGGAGGACGCGGAGGCCAGAGATGGGAAGCTGAGGAGGGGGGACTCCTGAGGATGACCTCATTCTTCCTGCCCCTCGCTTCTCAGGGTGCAGGTGGATTCCAGGGGCGCAGCTGGGAGCCTTCTGTGGTCTCCCAGCTTCCTGGATTCCAGGGGGCGCCTCCACTGTGTCCTCCTTTCCTGTTTCTTTCCTCTTTGTAAGGCATCAGTCTCCCACCTCATGACCTCCTCTGACCCTGACCCCTTCCCCAGGGCCCCTTCTCCAAACACCACCAAAGCGGGAGTCAGGGCTCCATCTTGTAAACTTGTGGGGCAGACACAAACATTTCGAAGTGTTCCCCAAGGTAAGGCTCCTTCGCTTTTCCACCTGACTGCAAAATCTCCACCCCACCACATTCTCCTCTAAAGTCTTCTGGACTCTGAGTTCTACCCGCAGGGTCGGTGCTGAGGGAATATGTACTGACTGAGGTAACATTCTCCCTTGGTGAATCCTCCACCCTGCTTCCAGATTTATCTTTCTGTAGATATAGCAGAGGAAATGTAGGGAGAAGATCCAGCCTGTGCAAAGGCCCTGAGGCCTGCTGTATTAAGTGTGGTAGTTAGTGCCCCTTTTATTGACAGGGAATATGTTCCAAAGTCCCAGTGGTTGTCTGAACTCCCAGATTGTTCTGACCTCTAATTATACTATTTTTAATTTTTTTCCAACACATACATACCTGTGGTAATATGTAACTTATGAGTGAGACACACTCGGAGACTAACAATAATATAATAATAAAATAGAATAACTCTTACAATGCACTATAATAAAATTGCCAGATCACTCCTCTCATACTTTGGGACCATTATTAGTAAAATAAGGATCATTTGGGCACAAATAGGGGGATACCACGAGAGTCAGTCTGACAACCAGGGTGGGTAATAAGTGACTAATGGGCGATTGGTGTGTGTAGTGAGTGACTAATGGGTGGTTAGTGCGTGCAGTGTGCATATGATGAACAAGGTAATGATTCATATCCCAGGTGGGGTGGGGCAAGCGAGAGGGCGCAAAGTTTCATCATGCTACCAAGACCCATTGTTGTCAGGTGCCATCGAGTTGGTGTCCGGCTCATAGCGACCCTATGTACAACAGCTGAAACAGTATTGCTACTGCTTCTCTGCTATTCATAGGGTTTTCAATGGCTGATTGTTTTTTGGGAGTGGGTTTCTGGGTCTGTCTCCCAAGCCTACAGCACCTGGTGTTCCCAGGTGGTCTCCCATCTAAGTACTAACCAGGCCCGACCGACCCTGCTTGGTTTCCGAGATCTGACGGGAACCGATGCCATAGTGCCAGGGCTGCAGGCACCAAGACCATGAACAGTTGAAAACTAACACAATTAGCCAGGAGCTACAGCACACGCCTGTCATCCCAGTGACTGGAGAGACTGTCACAGGAAGATCATGAGTTTAAGGCCAGTGGCAGCCAGCATAACTGAGACTCGGTTCCAAAATGAAAAATAAAAAGGAGGCTGGGATGTGGGTCTGTGGCGGAGCATTTGTCTAGCATGTGTGAGTTGAGAGGCCCCAAGTCTCTGGGTTCAACTCCCAAGACAGAAAAGTAAATAAATACATGAATAAATGGCCTGATAAGTTTTTTTATTTCTAGGCTTTTCTATTTCATATTTTTGGACTGGAGCTGGCCACTGACCATGGGTAACTGAAATTACTGAAATTGAAACCATGGAAAAGAGGCCACCCACCCCATCACCGACCAGGGACTTGAACAACAGAAATTCACTGTCTCCTGGCAATGGAGATTTCTGAGATCAAACTGGTTTGGTTTCTCCTGAGGCCTCCGCCGCTGGCGGGCAGCTGCCATCTCCCTGCATCTCCACTTGGTCCTCCCTCTCTACCCATCCCTGTCCCACCTGTCTCTTCTTATAGGACACCATTCTTCGTGGACACCATTGTTGTTGTTGTTGTTGTTAGGTGCCGTCGAGTTAGGGCTGACTCATAGCGACCCTGTGTACAACAGAATGAAACACTCCCCGACACTGCGCCATGCCTGGCGCTATACCAGGGCTTCTCTGCTATTTTTCAATGGTAGATTGTTTTGGGAGTGGGCTGCCAGGTCCTTCTCCCAAGCCTGCAGCACGTGGTATTCCCAGGGGGTCTCCCATTCAGGGACTGACCAGGCTGACCCTGCTTAGCTTCTGAGATTGGCAGGATTGGATGCCAGGGTGCTGTGGCTGCAGACAGCACCCACCATAGGAACCTCACTTCACCCTAATGCTTCCTTTGAAGACCCTGTCCCCAAAGGCAGCTGTGTTCTGAGGTTCAGGGTCGGGATTTCAGCCCAGACCACCGGGAGGTTTAGCGAGGCTGGAGCAGGCAGGGCCCTGGTGGATGGCCGGGAGCCTGTGAGGCAGCATGCTCTACTCTGAGTGGCTGGGAGGCCAGCGGCAGGGGTGAGCTTGGAATGAAGGACACGTTTGCTTTTCTAGGACCCCCCCAGCTGCTGCGTGGCGATTGGTGTTTCGGGGGTACAGGCCCATCAAAGCCGAGGCTCCGACAGCAGCCGTGGAGACCTCCTCGTGTTGGAGCAGGTGGGGGGATGGCCAGGTGTGAGTGTGTTTTGAAGATAGAAATGACAGCCGGGTGCAGTGGCACGTGCCTGTAATCCCAGCAGCTCTGGATGCGGAGGCGGGAGGATCACAAGTTCGAGACCAGAGGCAGTCTGGGTAACTTATCGAGACCCTGTCTCAATAAAGTAAAAAAAAAAAAAAAAAAAGGGCTGGGGGTGCAGCTCAGTGGTCCAGCACTTGCAGAGCATGCAAGTGCAAGGCCCTGGGCTCAACCCCCAATACTGCAAAAAAAAGAAAAGATAGAAATGACAGTGCCTGCTAATGGGTGACTAGAGGCAGAGTGTGAGAGAAAGAAGTGACCAAGGACACCCAGATTCAGCTCTTGCTGTGTGACCTTGGGGAAGTGGCTTTGTGTCTCTGGGCTTCTGTTGTACAGTCTGTAAAATCAGAATGAGGAGGCACAGCTGGGCAGATTGCAGGCAGATAGGGAGGTAATATATGGAAAGTGTCCTGCGGATGTCCATTCACTGGGGATGATGAGGAGTGCCCAGTGCAGCTCGTCCAGGCTGGGCACCTGTAATGGAGGTAGCCCAGCCCCCATGGGGGCTTCCCCCAGGCCTCAGAGTCCTTCCCCAACCCACATGCTCTTTAGATTGTGAACCCCTGTTCTCCCGCTGGTCTGTGTCCATCCTTGGGCCTCAGTCTTGTCTCTGGCCCAGAAGAACCACTCCACACCTGGCCCTTCAGGTAAGAGGTCCCTGGTCCTGCCCCATCCTGTGACAGAATGCACTGCAACTGGCTCCCGTGTGACCCTGTGCGGTCACATCTGCTCTCTGGGATGAGATAATCACCCTGCGGAGTGAAGGACATAAGCCAGTACAAGGGTTAGCGCTCGGCCGGGCTCCTGGTCAGCCCCACAAAGGTCAGTAACCCCCTTATCTAAATTCCACCTGCAATCAAAGCAGCAGATACTGAAACCCTACCCTGGAGGCTTCTTACAAGCTGTGGATCTGGAATGTGGACTTTGTGGATCTCATGGCTTTGTTTTGTTCACAGCGGATCTCCCTCGGTGGAAGCACGTGAGCTCTGGTTCCCGTCACCAGTGAGGCCCCTGTCGCCTTCTGCACACGGAACCTTCTTCTCACAGCTATTGTGGCAGCTTTTCTCATCCACACTTGTACTGTGGGTTGAGCCACAAGCCGCCACCAACCTCCCCTTCCACAGCCCCTCAGAACAATGTCCTTGTGACACCTGGCCACCTCTTGCTTCGATCTTTCCAGCATCCTGGCTTCCGCACGTGGGTGCCCTGGGGAGGGTGCTGTCCTCTAGATACACCTGCCCCCCACAGCTGCCTTCATGCTCCACTCCCCTCCCTGCCCTACCAGCCTACCTAACACACTGCCCACACAGGAAGGACCACGGAGACCACCACTCCCTTGGAGCCCAGAGAGGGAGCTCATGGCAGCGAAGGGGGTCCGCAGAATCCTTGTCTGGGGCAAAACCTCAGAGGATAAAATTCATTGCCAAATTGATCCCTAAACCCTGGTTACATCCTGGTGAGGACTTCAGATTAGAATTGGCCCTCGGGCGTGGCTTCTCGGACACTCTGTCTTTACCCAGGACAGCAGCTCTAGGCTGAGCACCTGCCTGGGCCTCCATGTCCAGCGGGAACTTGACACCTCGTTAGCTTTTGCACTGTGTTTGTTTTTGCTGATGCCTTTGACTGAAGGCCAGCCAAAGCATTCACTTAAACAAACACACGATGGATTTCCAACCCATCTATGTATTTCAAGTTGTACCAAGGAATCCATTAAATTAAAAAAAAAATATATATATATATATATTACACATATAAACACATATATAATATATATATTATATAATATGTAATATATAATATAATATATAAATATATGTTATATAATTAAATATATATTATATAATTAAGTAAATATATAATATAATTTAATTTAATACATATGGAGTAAATTTTGTGAAGTGTACTCAGAGTATGGTAAAAATCGTAGATGTGGTTTGTCAAAGACTGCCCTTTGGGAAACATTATTCAAATGCAAACAGGAATCTGGGCTGGGAGAAGGGGAGACTTGACAGGCAGCTACAGATTGAGCATCCCTCATCTTGTTGTTGCTGTTGTTAGGTGCCCTGGAGTTGGTATCCGACTCATAGCGACCCTCTGTACAACAGGGGAAACGCTATTGTCAGTGCTTCTCTGCTGTTCATAGGGTTTTCAATGGCAGATTGATTTTGGGGAGGGGGTTTCCAGGTCCTTCTCCCAAGCCTACAGTACCTGGTGTTCCCAGGCGGTCTCCCATCCAGGTACTAACCAGGCCTGACCCTGCTTAGCTTCCGAGATCTGATGGGATTGGATGCCACAGGGCTACCTCTGTAGGCATCCCTGATCTAGAAATCCAAAATCGGAAATGCTCCAACATCTAAAACTTTCTTTTTTTTTTATTGGAAAATTTTAACGTACATCTTAACGTGATTCATTCTGACATGCTTTTCATTGTGACATTTCCATGTGTGCATTTTGTTGTACATTATTCATATAGGTTCCCCCTTACCCTCTTGTATGCCTCTCCCCATCACATCCCCCCAATCAAAGACTTCTCTACCATTTACTTGTCTTTTTATGGTAATATTTTTCTATATACCCTTGGGTTCCAGTTCTGTTTAAGATAGAAACTATTCCTTTAGTGAACTTTCTTTTTACCTTGTCAGAACTATTACATGCATTTTCTAGACCATCTATAATAATACCATTCTTAGGGGTTTTTTTCTTTTGTTATGATCCGACCTTTGTATAGGATTTTTTCCTTATAATTTTGATTCCGCTCCCACATATGAGTGAGAACATGTGGTGTTTCTCTTTCTGAGCTTGTGTTCATTCACTTAAAATAAATTTCTCTAATTCCATCCATTTTGTGAATGGCCTTATTTCATTTTTTTTGATTACTGAGTAGTATTCCATTGTGTATGTGTACCATAGATCTAAAACTTTCTGAGCAGCGACGTGACACCACAAGTAGAAAATCCCACACTTGCTATACGTGGCAGGTCACAGTCAAGATGCAGGTGTTCTTGAAACTATTCTGTAAAATTACCCTCAGGACACATGTATAAAGGGTATGTGCAACATAACTGAGCTTCATGTGTGGATTTCGGTCGCATCCCCAAGATCCCAGCACACATACACAACTCTTCCAAACTCTGAAACAGCTCAAAAATCTGAAATGCCTTTAGTCCTGAGCATTTTAGAGTAAGGGACACTCCACTTGGGTACCTGGCGGGGCCAGGAATACCAGGGGTCACCCGTGTTATGTTCCTGCTGTGTACTAGTGTCTTTCATCCTCAGGTACTCTTCCTCAGCAGACTGCAAGATAATATTTACCCTGCTATGGTTCTGTCATTGGCTTCAGCCAGGTTAATTGATCTTTCCAAGGTCACACAGCAAATTTAATAATTGCTGTTGCTAGGTGCCGTTGAGTTGGTGTATGACTCATAGCGACTCTAGGTACAACAGGTGAGACACTATTGTGGGTGCTTCTCTGCTATTCATAGAGTTTTCAATGGCAGATTGATTTTTGGGAGTGGGTTGCCAGGTCCTTCTCCCAAGCCTGAAGCACCTGGTGTTCCCAGACGGTCTCCCATCCAAGTACTAACCAGGTCTGACCCTGTTTAGCTTCTGAGATCTGATGGGATCAGACACCATGCAAATTGAATAGAAGCAGGGCTAAAGGACTGGTGTCCTAGGCCACTGTTCTTTCTATGCTGTCTTGAAACCTCCTGTCCCCTAGCTCCTTTCTCCTTCCCTGCACCTTCAGGGCCTGAGCTTGTCAGCCAGAGCTGGACTTTCCTTGTCCCGGTGTGAAGGGTTGGGTCTCTGTGGGGCCTGGTGAGCAGCCAAGTGCTGACTCATCTGCTGAAACGCACAGGACTCTGTTTCCTGCTACCAAGGCCAAGCTCAGCCCAGCCAGAACTCCTGTGCCAAGGAGCACCTGCCTGGGGCCTCATCGATGTTAACTTCATCTTGCATGGGCTGGGGTTTAGGTCAGTTGGTAGAGCGCTGCTCCACACTCTCTGAAGACCTGAGTTTAATCCCCAGCACCACAAAAATGGGAGAAGGACGTGGCCATCCATTCCTGAAGCAATCCCGAAACGATCAGCCATGGAAAACCCTATGAGTGTCGCTAGGAGTCAGACGCCTCGATGGCCCCGACACAGCAATCCTGCGCCCAGCCTGTGTGCTATCTCACTTCACATCTGAGCACACTGAGACCTGGCGTGGGCCCCTAAGTTGTCAAACTCGCCCAGCTGGGGAGGACAAAGCTGAGAGTCTAGTTCAGACCGGTCTGGCTCCACAGCGGCCGTAGGGTCCCTACCCTTAACCTATGACCTCAGGGAAGCCCCCAGCTCCCAGACGCCAGCATCTCGGCAGCAGCCTGAGCCCTCAGCCCTGGCCTCCCTGGGCTGGAAACCTGACTCTGAGGCACTTGTTAAAAAGGCCCCTCGAGGTGCAAGCCCTGGACTCCTGGGGAGCGGTGGGCTGGGCCGGAGAAGGCTCCCTGACACACTCTGCCTCTGGAGCGCACGGCCCCGGGGGGCCACGAGGGTCAGAGCAGAGGGGAGGCCCAGGCTGGAAAATCAGACATCTCCCTTCCAGACGCTTCCTAGCTCCTTTTGGCCCCCAGCAAGCAGCAGCTCCTCAGTGTACAGGCTTCGGGGACTGTGAGCCTGCGGGCGGGGCTGGCTGTGAGAGGTAATGTGACCTTCAACTTGATGAGAAATGCCTAGGAAATCTGCCACATATGTTTCTGAGTGTATTGGAGGGGGTTTGCAGAGAGGACTACCTAAGGAGAGAGACCCGCCCTGAATGTGCGCAGCGCCGTCCCCAAGGCTAGGGGAAGAAAGAATAAAAGGGGAAAAGGAGAAAGCCCAGACAGACGTACGGCATTCCTTCACTCTGCTCCGTCAGGGCTTCCCGCCATGGTGGCTGACGCCTCCAAAACCCTGAGCAATGGAAGCCCTTTCTCCTGAACTTGTTTATGTCAGATGCCTCGTCACAGTGATGGGAACATAGCTAATATATGGGCACCATGTGGCCCACAGACAGGTCTTTGTGTGCTCATCCCATACGTGTTGTTGTTGTTAAGTGCCATTGGCTCAGTGGCTGACTCATAGCGACCCTGTGTACAGCAGGCGAAACACTATTGTCAGTGCTTCTTTGCTGTTCATAGGGTTTTCAATGGCAGGTTGATTTTTGGGAGTGGGTTGCCGGGTCTGTCTCCCAAGCCCGCAGCACCTGGTGTTTCCAGGCAGTCTCCTATCCAAGCACTAAGCAGGCCCCACCCTGCTTAGCTTCTGAGATCTGATGGGATCGGATGCCACAGGGCTATGGCTGTAGACATCCTCATACGCCCATGATAAAAGCAAACAAACACACAAAAACAAACAAATAGCAGTCCAGTGGTTACTTGAACAGGGGACACTGGCATCACCGGGCCACACAGTCACAGGTAGGAAGTGGCTGGGGTAGAGGTTTCGCTGCCCCTGGGTTGGGACGCCAGTCCTGTGGTCCTCCCTAGCCCGGTGGCCTCCACATGCCCTGGCCAGTGCCCACTGCTCTTATCAGCAAGCTGTTCTGAGGGTTTTACTAGAGGCGTAGTTCCCAATACACAGGGAGGGAAGCCAGGAGGTGGGTCAGCCAGGTGAGGGAAGCCTCCCTCCTCCCCTCCCTCCCTCCCCCTCCCTCTCTTCCTCCTCCCTCCCTCCTTTCCTCCATCTGTTCTTCCTTCCCATCCTCCCTCCCTTCCTTCCTCGCACATGTGTGGAAATGAAACTTCTTGCTTAACACACAAAGCGGGCCTGGTGACATCCCTCCTGTCTGCGGGGACTGCCTGTCCCCAGCGGTGCGGTGGCTGTTGCTGGGCTGGACGACCCATCCCCTGGGACCACCGGATGGCAGCCCCATGAGAGTCAGCTGCCTGGGCGGAGCCCGAAGGCACGGCTCTGCTGTGTGATTAACAGAGTGCGCTTTCAGGGCCTGACCTGGGGACGCGAGCCAAGAGCATTCCTGAAGGGTCAGAGAGCGTGTTTACCGTCGCTGGGCAGCGGCTTCCTTCCGCAGGCCCTCGGGGTGTGCTTTCCTGTTCAAGTGCTAAGCAAACCCTCACAGGCCCCCCATTGGCCATGGGGCTCCGCGCCAGGCTGGCGATGCAGAGAGGACCCTGGACGTGAGTGAGGCTGAGCTGCCAGGGGACAGCCAAGGACAAGAACAGTGACAGCAGTGAGCAGAGGACCCCAAGGAGTGGCTCCATGGGCCCCTGAGCTCCAAGTCCATCTCCCTTATTCTGGGGAATACGGTATAGACCATTGACAAAGACATTCTTTTGAAATCCAGAGAATTGAGGGTTTTTTTCTGAGTTCAGTGGTAACTCATTCGTTCTGTTGAAACCACAAAATGCTGTGCAGTGTGTGAAGTCAGCCGTGCAGTGTCCCAGAGGCCACCATGCTGGCCGTGGATGTTTCTTCAGTGTTTTCTTTCCTGCTTTGGTATAACCAGCACCCCAGCAGCTCCCGCCCGCTAGGCGAACATCGTGGATCTGCTGATCAAACCTCAGGACACTTCCCGCCCTGCCCTGAGGACCCGGCCCATTTTACACCCACGGAAACTGGGCAGAGTCACAAAGAACCACTTGGTCCAGGCCATGAGGGGAGGGGGTGGCGAATCGGGGTTCAAACCCGGGACCCCTGGATCCCAGTCTGATCCCTTAACCCCGAGGCCTGAGAAGGGAAGTAACTCACTGGCCGTCACTGGGCTGCCGAGGAAGCCAAGCCTCCCACTAAGTGGCCTTGTGGCAGCGCATGTGGCCTCCTCTCCGCTCTCTGCTGCCATCAACACAGCCACGTCGGAAGGTTGTGTTCCAGGGCGGGCCTGAGGTGTTCCGAATGTAACGCGTATCGAGTGGATCTGGTACCGTTTTCGTTGCTGTTACCAGCAAATCACCTTTGGGCCAAGGTGGCTTTGGTGCTCTGAGTGTTAGCGGACCACCATTGATTTGCACTACTACTATTTGTTGTTGTTAGGTGCCATCGAGTCGGTATCCAACTCATAGCAACCCTGTATACAACAGGCGAAACACTACTGTCAGTGATTCTCTGCTGTTCATAGGGTTTTCAATGGCGGATTGAGTTTTGGGAGTGGGTTGCCGGGTCCTTCTCCCAAGCCTACAGTACCTGGTGTTCCCAGGTGGTCTCCCATCCAAGTACTAACCAGGCCCCACCCTGCTTAGCTTCCAAGATTTGACGGGATCAGACGCCACAGGGCTACGGCTGCAGGCTGTTGACTTGCATGTTGTTGTTGTTGTTAGGTGCCCTTGAGTCATGTCCAACTCATAGCAATCCTCATAGGGTTTTCAATGGCAGATTGTTTCGATATTGCCTTGGGAGAGGATTGCCATGTCCTTCTCCCATTTTTGCAGTGCTGGGAATCGAACTCAGGACCTCAGAGACTGCAGAGCGGTGCTCTACCAACTGAGCTAAATTCCAGCCCCCTGTTGACATGCACAGTCTCCCCTAATAGCTTTTTGGGTGGTGCCTCGTTTTCTGCCTGCACA
This sequence comes from Pedetes capensis, assembly GCA_007922755.1. Classification (NCBI taxonomy): domain Eukaryota; kingdom Metazoa; phylum Chordata; class Mammalia; order Rodentia; family Pedetidae; genus Pedetes; species Pedetes capensis. Next base: position 70,491 of record VMDO01009675.1, read on the forward strand.
CGATACTTTCAAAGCAATCAGGACAGTGACTGCCTGCGTTTCAGCGAGTCTGATTCCTGGGAGATGGATGTGAGTCAGTGGTCAGCACGCACTTGTCCTGACACCTCTGTTCAGGTGCCTGCCTGAAAGATGTCCCAGGACTCACTCCGTTACCCAAAAGGGAGAATGTGGGGGTGCTGGAGCAAGAGGGACTTCAATGCCTTTCCCCACCTTGGCCGGTGGAAGGACTCCATTTCACAGCCTTCAGGCACTTTTATCTGTGCCCTAGATGGCGCGGAGAAGCTCATAATTCAAAAACAAAAAGTCAATCATGCAAATAACAAACACTACAGTGGTCAGCAGGCGGGGAGGCCAGGCTGGACTTGGCAGTCCTGGTTGTAAGTCACACACAGATGCCTCTTCCTCCAAGCAGTGGCAGGCCAGCACTCATAGCCCAGCAAGCAGATTTCAGCTGGATTCCACACTCCTCTTGACCCTGTGGGCCAGAGGCCCTTGTGCAGTGTGCAGCCTGCACAACCTTACACATGGTTCTACTTGGGGCAGTAAGTTGGATCTGAAGCGTCCCAGACCCAAATGCAGCCCTTCAGTTATGTTCATCATATGCCCTTAGACAAGCTGTTTAAACCCTGTCAAGTTCTTGGTGTGAAATAGAAGCCGATTGTCATCCTAGTGCCTGTGTTATAGAGCAGGCAGCCGGGATTAAGTTAGAGTACTGAAGCCCTCCCGGGAGTACCTGGTATACAGTAAGCGCTTGACAAATGTTTGCTACTCGGCCCTTGACACCCTCCTGTGCCCTCCGTTTATACACTCTACCACTCTGCCCCCGGGTTTTTGGATCCCCGTTACAAAGTCCTCTGGTTTTCCAGAATGGAGATTTCAATGGGAACAAGCTGGGTTTGGGGCTTTCAGGAGCTGCCACTGCATCTGGGCTTCTCCCACCAGCTCTCCATGGCTTCCGCGGCCCCCTTTGTCCAGCTGCCCTTCTCTGTGCAGTTTTGTTTAGTATCTGCAGCCTGTCAGTATCCCTAGCAAAGAGGTGCAGGATGGGGTCTCCTTTAACCCACGGGGGCTTCTAGGGCCTGGCAGGAGCTGGAAGGAGAGGATGTGGGGCCAGGAGGGAGGAGGGCAGTGTGGAAGAGCCCAGACAGGAGCACACGTTTTTAGTCCAGACTGCGACCTCCCCAAGCCCTCCACAGGGCCGTCCCCAGGCCATGCTGTTGAATGTCTCCGCCAGCCTCCTGGCCAGGGCTCAGCATCCCCACGCCTCCAACTCTGCTTTCAATCTTGGCCCAGCCCCTGGGCCACTGCCACCTCCTGGAGCATGGACCCTCGCTCCAAGTAGGATGGGTCTCTCGTGGGGTCTCCCCCAGCGCTTAGCTCCTTCCTTTCTGTGGGTCCTTTGATTGCACCTGCATTAGCCCGCAGGAAGTTGCTTAATTCTCCTGGGAGACTGGAGGCTCCCTGAAGGCAAAGCTTGGGGTGATGTGCAGAGAGGGTGGGGCAAGGATGTCAGAAGCGTGAATTTCTGGTGGAGCGCGAATTTCTGGAATTTCTGGATTTGGATGGGGGTTCAGGTCCCAGCTTCCCCTCCCCGCCTTGAGACAGGCCCTCAGCCGCTCTGGGCTCATTTCCCTCCTTCCATCCGTGGGGGCTCCTGGGCCACCATCCTGGGCACCCACTCCTCTTTGCTCTGCACCAGGAGGCAACGTGCCCTCCTGGGACCCCAGAACAAGGCAGCTGGGCAGGAGGCAGTGGAGAGAGACCCAGAGGCGGGCAGACACCTGCCAGGGGGTGTGCTGAGGACGCTGAGGGGCGGAGCTGAGGGGGAACCGAGGCTGCCGTGCATGCTCTGGCCGTGGCACCTGTGGTCTCTCTTACAGCGCTGCCACGGGAACGCGGGAGCCATTGCACGGGGCAGCTCACGTCCTATAGGACTCTGCTCATGATCTTCAGATAGGACTTTGAGCTCAGAGCTCGGGGTATTTACTGCCCTGACTCAGCCCAATTTGGAGGAACAAACGGCCTGAGCCCTCCCCAGGCTTGGAGAACTGGCCTGGCAGGAAAGGCCAGTGGCCAGGGGCCTGTTACCCTCACTGGCGGCTGTGGCCCTGAGCGGCCCTGCCCTGGGCTGAGGGCACGCTCCTTCCTGCTCGGCTAGGAGAGTGTGGAAGCAGCGGATTGGGCGCTGGATCCAGGTTGAGGGTGCTGCTGATGTCCCAGGGAGGCAGAGGAACCATAGCATTTGGGGCCATCCCAGGCCTCCATATGGTCATCGCGGCAGCCACCCAGAGCCCAGGCTCCTGGTGAACACTAGAGCTGACCGCTCGGGTCCATCTGCCCTGCTCAGCCACAGGCTCGGCATGGACCAGAGGACCCAGAAGTGGGGTCCGCTGCTGCAGGCCTGGACCTCTCCTTCCTCCCGGCCACTGCACAGGCTGTTCACGACGTGACTCGGGGTGCTCTGCAGAGGTGGGGCTGGGGTGGCTGGTAGGCTGATCTCCAAACTTGTTTTATGACTTCCACCTACAAAGTGAGCTGCAGACTCGCCAACAAACAGCCTGTGGGGTGACAGACACTTGTGCTGTTCTCAGCAGCCGCCGTGTGATGGTACCAATGGCCAAAACTGCCCTCAGAGTAGCAGTTCGCAAATGGACAAACTGAGAAGCAACAGTCAATTTCCTGCAGAACTATTGTTTCTCACCCCCCTGGGTCCCTTCCTCCTAAATGGATCAGTGTAGGAAAAGACCATTACAATCACAGGTCCCTGGGTCTAGGCTGTGTGACCTGTGTGACCCAAGTTACCTAACCTCTCTGAGCACCACCGTCTTCAACAGGGATAGTTACACATATCCATCTTGGTGGTAAGAAATAATGAGATAGAAAACATTTTTAAAACACTGGCAGAGCCTGGCACGGTGGCGCACGCCTGTAATCCCAGTGGCTCAGGAGGCAGAGGCAGGAGGATTGCAAGCTCAAGACCAGAGGCAGTCAGCGTAACTTAGTGAGACCCTGTCTCAAAAAAAAAAAAAAAAAAAAAGGGCTGGGGGTGCAGCTCAGTGGTCCAGCACTTGCAAAGCATGCAAGTGTAGGGCCCTGGGTTCAACCTCCAGTACCGCAAAAATAAATAAATAAATAAATACATACATACATACATACATACATACAAACTGGCAGATGGGCAATGTTTATTTTAATCCCTTTTCTCTTCCTCATTACTAGAAATAATTGTATCAGTTCTTTTTTCCACAAATGCATTTGGGAGACACGTGTTTATAACAGGTTTCTCACAAGAATGTGATAAAAATCATTCTGCCGCGTTGCTTGCTTGTTGACAAGTCTGTCTCTGGGACCTGACCAGACTGGGGCCCCCTATGGCATTATTCCAGCCTACAGCACTCATTGGCCACTGCTATCAGCCTGGCCTGGAGCAAGGGGCTACAGGGTGAGGGGAGCCCCATCCTGCATTCAGATGTCAACATTCAGTGGGGGCTGCAGGTTGTTGTTGTTAGTTGTCGTCGAGTCGGTATCTGACTCATAGCGACCCTCATAGGGTTTTCAATGGCTGTTTCAGGATTGCCTTGGGAGTGGATTGCCAGGTCCTTCTCCCATTTTGTGGTGCTGGGAATTGAACTCAGGACCTCAGAGACTGCAGCGCAGTGCTCTACCAACTGAGCTAAATCCCAGCCCTGGGGCTGCAGGTAGCTCCAGCCAAAATGGAGCAGGGCCCTGAGGCCTAGGCCCCCCTGAGGACATCTCCAGGGGTTCCCACTCCAGACTAGGGGGCCTGGGGTGCTCCCTGGAGGGCATGGCATGCTGGGATCCCCCAGATGTGAGGGGGCCTGTGGCTGACAGACAGGCAAGGAGACACCCCAGGCACCCGGAAGCGCTGGGTTGGCTACCATGAGGACCCTGTGAAACCCCAATGTCAAGCAGTACCCGTCAGGCACCATTAGTAGCTCAGAGTTGCCCAGAGGGCACAGAGCCACACGGATCACCCATAGCCCTGGAGAATCTGAGCCACAAATCAGCCCACGAATCAGCATTTCAACCGAGCTCCCAGAGGCTGCCGGGTTGGGTGGAGCCGATTCCTGAACGGAGCTTGAGCACCTGACCGCGCAGTCCTGCGCTGGCCACGGCCCCCAATGTGTTATCCCCACTGAGCACTTCTCTGGCCCTGCTGGCTCTATGATGGGCTCCAATGGACAGCCAGGACTCAGACAGCTAGAGTTTTGCCATATCTTTGCCCCGCTGTGGCTCGAGACCCAGAGGAGGATGGACATTGTTGTCCATGACACCATCACATATAACGTCATAGTGTCCATTTCTCTCTGGGCATCAGCGTGCAGTTCATAGAACTCTGCAGACTGAATTTGCTGTCAGCATCAGGACTGTTAAAGAAAGTCCTTGTCGTCGGTTCCCGGTGCACTCTGTGGTGCTGAGGGCTGAGTGGCTGGTAATGGAGGGTTAAGCCATCTATTTATTGGAATATAGGGTCAGCAGCCACAACTAAGAGCAAAATAACTGTGCAGAAAGAAGGCAGGATTTTACGTCTCTGCAAGTCTGGGCTCAGGCAGGCCTTGGCTGACAGAGCTGCTCTGATGGGGACCAGGTTCTTCCCTCTATTCCTCCACCATCCTGGGCACTGCTCAAGCCGCAGGGCACTGAGGACTCAGCATTTGGCTTCCTAGATGAACTCCTGGGCCCCTGGCAGAGATCACAAGGAGCTGGGTGCTCTCTCGAGTCAGGGGCGTGCCCTGCAGCTGCCCGGCCCTGCGAGGGGAAGAGAAGGAAAGGGGGACTTCCTTGGAAGGACGCATCCCAAATACAGGGCCCATTGTAGCCCCGGGGCCTCGCCTCGCTACAGTGGGGCTGGGTCTCTGGGTCTTTGTCCTCGATGATCCTGGGCTCTGCTGAGCATTAGGGATTCAATGACCCCAGTCCACCATCTTCCATCCCTCACGCTCTATCAGCCTTCCTTCGTCCTCTGTTCTTGTTGTTGTTGTTGTTGTTAGGTGCCATCGAGTCGGTATCCGATTCATAGCGACCCTCATAGGGTTTTCAATGGCTGACTGTTTCGGGATTGCCTTGGGAGTGGATTGCCAGGCCCTTCTCCCATTTTTGCGGTGCTGGGAATTGAACTCGGGACCTCAGAGACTGCAGCGCAGTGCTCTACCAACTGAGCTAAATCCCAGCCCTCGTTCTCTGTTAGTAGGAGAAACTTGCAGAGATGGAGGTATCTCCTCATGGACGATTGTTCTGTCTCCTCAAACCTCTTCCTAAATCTTCTGCAGTGTATCCCAGTTGTTTTCAAGTCTCACTTTGCATCAGAATCATCTATGAGGGGTGAGGGGTGTCTCTTAAAAATACTGATGGTTCGGGCCCTTTTGCCAGAAAATCAAGTTTAATTTTTTTTTTTTTTTAATTAGAAATTTTTAATGTACATCATAATGTGATTCATTTTGACATGCTTTTCGTTGTGACAATTTTCATATATGCAATTTGATAAGCATTATTCATATAGGTTACCCCTTACACTCCTCTATGTTTCCCCC